>SNQJ01S0011456.1:10428-40107 GCA_010110895.2 Picea sitchensis | reverse complement strand
ACTATGAGATATATCACTGTAAAACTGTACCAAACAATCTGTACCAATAACGTGAACCATGCATCAACCATTCATCAACCTGTACCATAAAAAACTGCATCAACCATCCACCAACATGTACCAAACAATCTGTAATCAACTTGTACCATAAACAAGTGCAACCAACCATGTACCAAGTATGTACCAATCATGTGTCAAGTACTCATCAACTATGAATCATCAATATGTACCAACATCATCAACTATACACCTCATGTATGTGACAACTCATCAACTACTTGTCTCAACCATGTACCCAACTTATACCTCAACCAAAAGCCCTCATCAATTCCATCATCCAAATATGATTTGTAACTCTGTAATAGACCTGGTGTATATGATTACATACCTGCAAACCTTCCTTAAATTTAACAACAAGAGACTAGCATTTTCATCAAACGTTTCTTTAGTCTCACAAGACTAGTTATTGCGAAAATGGTGAGATGACTTGAAAAAAACATACCTTAGAAAGAATCATCAAAAGAATTTATCCTTCCTTGAATTTCAACCTTCTTTTCTTCACTTTCCTCATAAATTCATCTTATATATCCTTTGGTTACCTCAGACACCTATAGGTATTCAATATGTTGAAGTGTGTCTTAAATGAAAGATCCTTGCCTCTTATTTATACTCTAGCAGTAGCTTCCTTAAAAACATCTTCTAGGTCACTTTGCTCACTTTCCTTATTTTAGGTTTAACCCACTTCTAATTTCTCCATTAAATTTATTATTGAATTAATTTATTTTGTATTCACTTTGAATTATAGTACACTCATCACTTCATTTTATTATTTATATTTTAAAATCTCTTAAACCACTTTTACTACTTTGACCTTTTGGGGCTTCTATATGACATATGAGGGTCCTCCAACTTCGTAAGGCCATAACTCTCAAACCGTGAAGAGTTATGTGACATTCCGCATACCACCAGAAATGGAATGACATGTACTATCCATATAGAATAGTATTACTTGAAAATATATCAAAACTCATAATGGTATCCATCAAACAAACTTGGGTCCATTACCCAAACCTAGGTTCTCCAACTTCTCATGGCCATACCTCTCTAACCGTGAGGAGTTATGTGACATTCCACAAACCACCAGAAATGACATGATAAGGACTATACATCTAGGATAGTTTCACTGAAAAATTCACTAGCGTTCATCTCATTATCCCACAAATAAGCATGGGTTCTCTAACCATACTTCTAGGATAACTCAATCCGCAAAGCGTCTTCCCATGAGGGATTTCACCATAAGGGGATCACTTTGGAGTTCAACCATTTCTACTTATTATCAACCATGACAAGACAATAACGAGTCATCTTTACATCAAACAATCTTGGGTCCATTACCCAACCTTTGTGCTACAGGGCTTTCTTCAAGGGTTGACATCAATGACAACCAACCTTAATCAACAAATGTACAAAGCACTCAACAAATTATATGAAAGAAAAGACATTAGCTGGAATCTTGCCTTAAGAAATCAACTTCGTAATATGAAGATGAAAAATTCAGAATCTATCTAAACCTATCTTATGAGAGTTTCTCAGATTAGAGATCAGCTTGTAGCTATTGGAGATGTCATTAGTGACAAAGAGCTTGTAACCACAACCCTAAATGGGTTTCCAACATTTTGGATTCCTTTTGTACAAGGAGTGTGTGCAAGAAGAAAGTTACCCAAGTTTGATAAGTTATGGGTAGATTGCACACACAAAGAATCTAGACTTGTAGACCAAAAGAAGAGATTAATTGTTGACGAAGAGGAAGCTCTTACAGCTCAAAAGAACAAAATAAGTTCCTTTAGGAAGAACAATAAATAAGCTAACTCCGTAAAAGTTCTAGATAAGAAGAAATATGTTTCAAAGATCAGATGCTACAACTGTCAAAGTTTGGGACAATTTTCCTATGATTGTCCTCAAGGAAAAGGGAAAAGAAWGTATCAAGGACATGTGGCAGAGGAAGAGGAATCTCCTCCCTCAAAGAAATMTTTACTAGAAATTGAGGATTATGTACTTTAAATTGAAGATAGTTGATCTGAAGGAAGATAGAAAATGGTGGAGTCTGTGGAGCCTCCCCACACAAAAACAAAAGATAAGTATTCATGTTTATTTTTAGTATCTTGTTTACTTTAATGCTTTATCATTACAAGTTATATTTTTGTGAGAATGTTAATTAACCTCGTTTTATTTCAGTGTCTATGCAAACTTATCAAATAAGAGGATAAAGAAAGAGATAAATACTTATTTCAGGTATGATCACTCATGAGAGTGACAAAGGTATGTGTTTAGCTATGACAGTAAGGGAAATTTTGGTAATTTCATAGCTAGAGTGAAAAAGGGTTCAAAAGTATTATTCATGATTAGGGTTTCAGATGTGTACATGGTTGAACAAGTTTTTCTTAAGAAAATATGTGTACTATTCTTATGGAAATAATGATATAGTTTTATTTGATTATTTCTTATTGTTACTGACTGTTTGGCTAAGTGATATATCTCAGAAATCATAAGTAAGGTTACAAGTCTCAGAAGAAAGAGCTTATGCCTTGACTTGCATAAGTTAGAAAAGCATGAGAAGGACTTATGATATGGTGACAGTCAGTAAGAACCATACAATATCTAGTATTTATATAGGAGCAGGAGGATCCTAAAGATGCATAACATAAATGTTCAAGATGAAGAGAAATATGGATACTCAGATATAGTTGATAAGATGCAGGTAACTACAAGTTGCTCCAGTACCGTTCTTATAGATGCAGAGGGAGCATGTTGATCCAGTATGAAGTCAAAAAGAAAGAAATGTTCGAACTCAAGAAGGCACCTAGGATATTACAGAAAAGCACTTCAATAACGATGATTAGAAGCTCTTAGTTTGGTGTAAGAGAGAGCTATGTCTCTAAGTTCAAAATGGAGGATCGTGATTTGGTGCAGTTATGAAAGCAGATGGATGGTTCCCAACAGATGGGTAGCATGGTATTATACCATGGAAAGATTTTGGACCACAAGAGATTTTTTCAGATCTAATAGCTAGACCTTCGTAGAGAAGGAAGATACCTTCGTAGAGAAGGAAGAGACCTTTGTAGAGAAGGGGAATGAGAAATTTGCCAAGGTTGGACTCTGTCCAAGTGTTGAGTTTTGGATACTCTAGGGACATGCTAGAATACCCTCGTAGAGAGGGGTATGACCACCCTCATAGAGAGGGGTGTGACCACCGTCGTAGAGAGGAGTGTTGATGTTTCTCCAAGGGAAAACAGACATATACTCTTCTCTGGCCAAGGATTGAGTAGCCTGGAACACAAACCTTGACCATGTGGAATGGTTAGTTGGATCTTGAGGTTTGTGTCATGATCCTACATGGATCATGGAAAGGGAGTCTAGTCTTGCCCAGACTAGCATCTTAGCTTCTCTAGTTCATGTGGGATGACTAGGAGTGAAGCTATGGTAGTAGTCCTCTTGAGTGGATGGGTGAGATAGATGACTACAAGAAAAGGGAGAACATAAAATGAATGGGAAAACTCATAGAATATATTCTGTGTGAAGATAAGATATCTTCTGTGAGAAGATAAGAAAAAGTATCTTCTGCGTGAAGATAAAGAGAACAAAACTTATTTAATATGGATTCATGGAGAACCAGTCAGTGATCCTGATGCCAGATGACCAAGTGGATTATATTGATGTTGTTACCCAGTTGATGATGTTGCCCAGTTGATGATGTTATCCAGTTGATGATGACATCCAATGACCTATCAAAAGATAAAGAATATCCTTCTTGTTAAGAGGGAGTGTTGAAATTTTGTGTAACTGCAAAGAATATTCTTATCCCCTTTTATGGATAAAGAAAAAGATAATATATATATATATTGACAAGTCGACCCTATTGTAAATTAGAAAGGTAAAGTGGACAGGTTTGTCCTGACCTAATTATTGAGGGGGGCACAACTTGTATTTATAAGAGGCCTAGCACCTCATTTGTACACACACTCATCAAGCTCTCAAGTGTGCAAGTCTGAGAGTGATGCAACTACAAGGAGAAGTGATGCAACTACAAGGAAGAGTATCTCAGTAAAGGTGAAGGTTATATTGGTGAAGGACTATCTTGGTCTAAGTGGTGCGCTACTCTGTTCTGGTTAGGGTTTCTAGAGGATCTTTTGTTTGGTGAGATCTCTCTTGTGAGAGACATTGTACTTGGTTATTGAATCTATATTAAAGAAGTTTTTCTGGGTTTTCTTCCCCTTGAGGGTTTCCCAGGATAAATGCTTGTGTACTCTGTGATTATGTTTCTTTCAGTAAGATCCTTATTATGTTGTTGTTACAATAAAGATTAATAATAATAGATTAAGCAAGAAACTTTAATAGTAATGGTAACAATTCATCATACTAATGATGTGCCTTTTCGAATGTGGTTTCATAACTCATTACATACTTGGACCTTTTGTGATCTAGTTGAATCAGATTGCTTGACCCCTCAGTGTTGTGTAGTGCCATGTAGCTTGTGTCTCTCCCATGTGAGACCCCTGCCTTATCAAGTACTTTTCACGTTGCTAATAACTTCACTTGAAAATGGAAATCTTAGGAATTGATGGACCTGCCAACCTGTCCTATCCACCTGTGTGACCGAAATGTGTCCTATGCTACTAAAAAATTTCAATTATGTCCATTATGTATCTACTTATCTACTTCTTACGCTGCACTACAACTAATCTACGCAAACGTTTTCCTTGATTAATGTTTCCAAATTGCATTTGACCCTTGCGGGCCATAGTACACCTTCAACCGACTTCCATTGACAAGTACCTTGAGTGGTTGACACTACAATGTGGTCAACCTTTCTTCTTCAGCCTCACTGATGTAGACCGGGAAAAATGGGACCAACCAACACATATGTAATTTGCCAACGTGTTTGAAATTTTTTCTATCGTATAATAACACCATAGAACCCAGCTGCAAAATTTTGTGGCAGATGTTGCAGTTGTTCCATGCTTTCTATATCTACTTCTTGACCACTTGGTTGAATCCCTCTGATGATCCTCTTCCAACTCCATAAGATCATATAAGTATTGTTGAAGTTACTATTCATCAGACATCTAGGTGGCTATGTCAATGCGCAAACTTGAAACAATAAACTCTAGTGGCATGACAACCTCCTTTCCAAAGACCAACCTGAATGGGGTATGCTTAGTCAACCTCTTACAAGTTGTTCTATACACCCATAGTACTATTGGAATACGTTGATCCTAGTCATCCCACTGCACAATACAAACTTTGGTTAGGTCATGTTCTAAAATATTATTGAATGCATCAACCGTACCATTAGCTTGTGGATGATAAGGGGTTCTATTATGGTGATAAATTGTGAACTCTTGTGTGAGCTTGTAGATAGTAGCATTCAGAAAGTGTGTGCCTTGATCTCTCATCAACATTTTTGGAAACCCAAACCTGGTCATCAAATTCTCAAATATGTAACACRCAACCATTTCTGCAGTACAATCCTTGACAAGCATTGCTTCCAACCATCTGGTCAAATATTCTACAKCCATGATAATGTAGAGCACACCTGTACAACGCGTCAGAGGCATAATTGGTCCCACAAATTTGATGGCCCACTTGTCAAATGGTTCCAATGTTGTAATGGAAAATAAATTTAATTCATCTATGCGAAAGGTATCTCCAATTCGTTGGCATATGTAGCATCGTTTACAATATTCTTTAGCATCCAAAAACATTGATAGCCACCATAAGCCTGTGAAAAATATATTATGCGTCATGGTGTTGTTAGCATTGTGACCTCTTGAAATGCCCTCATGAGACTCATACAAAATTGAGTCCCATTCATGGTCTAAAACACACCTGCACAAAATACCATCAACCCCAAGCTTGTATAACTTTCTAGTGATTAACTGATAGTTTTCACTACGAGCCACCAATTAGCGACGTTGGGACTATGTATACTCAGTCGACACTTGTCCCATGGTGATAAATTTGACAATATCAACAAGTTGATTTGGAACCACCTATACTCAAAAGAGTTGTGCATTTTAGAGTTCATCGTCTAAGATACAACCTGCTTCCCCGGACTCGATCCTCGACAGGTGGTTTCGTCCTACATTATGTTTTCCTGATTTGACAACTACTTCAAATTAAAATTCTTGGAACACATAAATACATCAACATAATCTTCCCCCCAACACTGGCTTGTTGACCAAATAGTTGAGCATTGAATGATCAATGAAGAACTTGAAAGGGGTGCCAAGAAAATAGTGTCGAAACTTCTGCAATGCATAGACCATAGCCAGGCCCTCACACTCTGTTGTTGTATAATTCTTCTCAGAATTGGAGAGCTTGAGATTGGTAAAGTAAAATGGATGATTGATGTTCCCCTGGTCATGATATGCAAGGACTGCTCCCAACATAATGGATGAGGTGTCAACATGAACATGAAAAATATTGGACCAATTCGGAAAGATGAATATTGGCATAGTGACCAATTGGAATATTAGCATATTGGCATAATGACCTTGGGTGTGGCATCCTTTGGCTGACAATGAAAGATGAAATCTTTGATTCACAAGAGAGATTATTTCTGTGTGGGGGATTCTACCGTGAAACTAAATGTCATAAATAACTATGCACTTACACTTCTCTAGTTAGATTTTTTCCTCCTTGTCTCTTCTTGAATGTACCATATTCTAGGGACCATGTACATTGTGTGGAAAAAATGATAGACCCATTGTGTGAGAGGGATGTTCTTGGTTGTCCAGTTCCACTCACAGTAGCCAATATTCTCTTGGGGGTCTTTAGTAACCTTATATCTATTTTCCAGTTCAAATTTAGATATGGGTTGGAATCTGACCTTTATGAACTCAACCACTTGCACCCAGTCCTATATGTTCGCAAGGTGTGTCACCCACCAACACACAGGTGTCTCTCAGAATATTGCGTCCATGTCATGTGCCCTTTGATCCTTTGGAACTGATTTATCCATGTTTTCTAAGAAGGTATCTACTCAACATGTTCCATCGAATCTCGGTGCATCAAATAATTTGGAACCAATCCAACGTACTGATTTTATAATTTGTGCACATATCCTAGTAGAGACTTTGTACATCTTATTTTTTCATCTTTCCATAGAATCTTCTAAATCAATATCATATGACTTCACACTTCTCCAGCTCAGCTCCCCATCTGTTGTGGGATTGATGTAATCCTCTATGTGCCCTGTGATTGGATAGATGTTTTCAATAATGAAGCTCTATGCATCCTCATTCATAGGCTCATTGTAATTGTCACCTTCATTCAGATATAATGGTATGATCATGCACAAAGTGCCCATCTCAAAAGAATTTTTCTTTTCTTCAAATTCAACACAACATTATTATCAAATTTTCAATCAATACCAAGTAGTGCGGGGTAGGGATTTGAGTCATCCATTATCTCAATCACTTCAATTATATCTACCTTAGTCTTCACCCCTTCAATGTTCACTTCAACCTATTCCAACCAGCCTATAGGATATATTATGTATTGATTATCCAACTTGAGTTGAATGGAGGACCATACCAAGTTTGTTCTACACATAAAATCCCATGATTTCTTTGGTGGGATGTTCACATAAGATCCCAGATCCAACATGACTCCATCCATCTCATAACTTTTGAGTTCAGTTGTTATATTAAACTCTCTTCCTGTGTGCCTCTACTTGTTGACCTGGAACACATCCCTTTCTAGTAGTGGGGTGGATATAGCTACAATTGTTCCTTCTCCCCCCTTACATTTTTTTAACATGTGTGTCAACTTTCTCACAACATCAGGATCAGTTAACAACTACAAACAATAGCGCAAGAAGTTACTTACTTGGTCGTATGCTTGTCCTTCACAACCAATGTCATGCAGTGCTTCCTCTCGCATTGTGTGTCGCAACTCCTCATGCACGTGCCTCTCTATTTCCTTTTTTTGGCCCATCACACTTCTTCCTTCCTGCAAGCTTCTTCCAATGACCTCCACGTCACATGTTTTATCTCTTCGCGTGCATAACCTCCCTCCAAACACTTCTACGTGTCTCACTACAATTCTTCATGGGATTTGGCTTCCTCCAATGATCTTTGTGTGGCGTGTTGTACTTCCTCACATACCCAATATTCCTCTAGCGACCTTTTTGTCGCACGCTGTATCTCTTCTCTTGCTCTCTCCTCCTCTAGAGCCCTTTGTGCCTCACACAAAAATGGATTCTATTGTGCAACATCAAAATTAGAATGGGTTTGTGTCACTTTTGTGATCTTCCCTTTGTTATCTAGCTCAAGCTTTCTCCACACTCTTGTTTGTGTTGTTTCATGCTTGTGTACTTGCTTCAATTTAGACCCAGAGTTTGTCCAGATTTAACAAAAAAAAACCCCAAAGCATTGACATATCAATCTTTAGCCAAGGTCGAAGAAGGTCTCACCCAAGGTGCAATGAGGATCACAAAGACCATCTGGTCTTGTGACAGGGATGAAGGATTAGACACACAGGTGTCCATTCAGGATGGAATTCATGCACTTCATTAACATTAACCTATTATTCGTCAATAAGTAAAAAAATATACACACATATCCAAATAACACATGAATGACACATGATAGATCATAATCTCTCTAGCTTTATTATTCCTTCCATTCCATAACAAACACATATACATATAGAAAGACATATTCAACATACACAGAGTTTCTTGTATCCTTTAGATAATTCCCACGATTTACAACATACTATGCTCTCTACATACCTTAGACCTCATACATATGACAGACTCATACTTATATTCAGAAGCATTACAATATTACAAAGGCTCAGAGTGAGCTCGACACACAACACCTTAATGAATATTATATGTGAGTGTCTAACTCTCTAATCATCTAACTCTATTTCTGATATCGTTTCTCCATTCTATAGATTTCTCTTCTCAGGAGCTTTGCCTATTTCCGATCTTCTCCACTCGCTCTACTGACAAACTTCCTCGCACACTTCTGGAACCTTCTTGCAATCCACGTAGCCTTATGGAATCCGAGAAATCTTAACGACCTCACTAGCTCATATTTTTTCAGCTCCATGTTCCCTTGTGTTGTTGGCCTTAATAATTAGAGAATATTTGTCGATGATTCCTTTTCTTGATTCTGACATGCGGCTTCTTCATTTTAAACACTATTGATAAAACTCAAACCAACATGCATATTTCATATCTTGGACTTGGCGTGCAATATCAAAACTCGATCTAGTGCACACTTCTTGTCCTTCATTGTGAATTTAGCTTAGGCACGCTCAAAACTGGAATGGACGCATACAAAACTAGGAAGAAGCACACACAAAACTTGGAATGAGTGCACACAGCTTCATTTTTGTGCACGAGAGGGATTAACCCAAAACTTTGGGTGTCAACAAGCCCTCGCTACTATTATTTAGCTCATCCTCGAGCCAACAACTTCATTGAATTACCATTGGAATTTGAGTAAAATCAAATCATCCTCATCGATGACCCAAATTATCAAACCAATTTTTGGTTGCAGTCATGTTTGAGTAAGAGCAAATCATATGTTCAGGTTGTAGTTGCAACCCAACCTAGGTCCTAGATTGAGTCAATCAGGTTGCATGGTGAAATATGGAGTTGGAGTGCATGTGGCCCGATGCTCAACTTGGAACCTTCAATGGTGTCTATGGAAGTGAATGAGGGATATATTTAAAGCACACCATCAAACACCAACCCCTGAAAAGAAGTTAGGCTCCATCAAGAGAGAGAAATAATCATTTCTTGTCTTTTTGTTCTAGTAGCATAAGACATATCCAATAGTCTTGGGATTTCCATTGTTGGAGATGTGAGGATCCATGGCAATAGGTGAGAGTAGAGAGCCAAACAACTAAGCTAGATGAATTGGTTTAACTCAGGCTCTTTACTGCTAGAGGAGGATCCATGGCAATAGATGAGAGTAGGGATCTTGGAAAGGAAGAGAGTAGGGTCTCTTCTTATCATCAAAGGTGTTGAAGCATGGCGAAAAATCACCCATATTTGGGCTGAGAAAGATSGTTAATGACCAYGAGTACGAAACACAATTGAGGGAACTAKGTGGAACTGGGATGATTCTTKCTATGAAAGAAGGGGGAAGGACCTCTTCCAAGMAGCTAATGAAAAAATGGAAATATACGTGCAAACTAAAGTGTGGGATCTTGGGCTGCTTGATCAAATGGGAAAGGACATAATATTGACAATATGCTAAGTTATGCAATGAATGGGAATATGGGAAGAGAACTGGGAAAATTGGAGAAGGGGGTGGTAAATGGGAGAAATTTTCAATTGAACGATGGAAGAAGTCACAGGCGGGGGTGGGAAAAAGTGGGGCATGGATAATTACCCCATCAAGAGCATAAGGGGGGTGGTATATACATAGTGGAGAATGGATGAAATGGTAATATGGGGTGAAAGAAATATCCGATGGGGGATTTGGCTTGGAGAATAAGTAGAAAGTGGCATCAAAGCATGACACATGGGGAGATCATTTTCCAGATTCGTCATACTAGTGATGATTGTTGGGGAATGTGGCAACATAACTGACTATGTACCTGTGGCATGTGAAAACATCCCAAATTGGATTGCTTGACCTTTCGATGAATCATATTGCCATGAAACTTAATCAAGCCCCATGTGAATTCACGATCAAGGCCATGACCTATACTTGTGCCATAACAGAGGTCAGATTTGAAAATATAGGGAAACTACAAAACTGTCAATCTATGGAGTCCTCTTATGTGACTGATGTGGATTATGTGCTGAAAAAAAGGTAAATTATGTCGACTATGAGATATGCTACATATTGTACATCCTACACTAATCCTACTCTACCAAAATTCAAAGCAAAGAGTTGGGGATAAATGATGATTGACCCATGTGGGTCATAGTACAAATTCAACCTATTTCCATTAATGAAGCCTTTGAGTGACTGTCCTTGGAAGTTTTCCAACTTGGTAACACCTACTTCATAAATGTAGACTAGCCAGAAAGGACCCAACCAGTGCATGCGTATATTTCCAAGATGTTGTAAATATTTTTTGTCATATAGCAAGACTAAAGATCTAGGTTGCCAACATTCGACTTTCCTTTTCAACCACATGGCTAAACCCTACCAGCATTCGATCTTCCCCTAGTTCCATGAGTTCATCTAATTTGTGTTGAAGGGGCTAGACATCTATCATCTAGGTTTCTAAGGCAACCCAAAGGCTAGGAACAACAAATTCTAACGGCATGACTGTTTTTTTCCATAGACCAATCTGAACGACATATGCTTTGTCAGTATTTTTCACGTTGTTCGATAAACCCATAATATTGTGGGTATCCATTGATCCCAGTAATCACGTTGCACATTACAAACTTTGGTTAAAGCATACTCTAAAATTTTATTAAAAGATTCAACTGTACCATTTTCTTGAAGGTGATAGGGAGTGCTCTTTTGGTGATGGATCATGAAATCCCGAGTGAGGTGTTGAATGGTCTCTTTCCAAAAATGCGAGTCCTAGTCGCTCATCAACACCCTTGGACAACCGAATCTAGTGATCACATTTTAAAAAATGAAGTGTGTCACCATTTATATTTTACAATATTTGACTGGTGCGGCTTCAAACCATCTATTTATATATTTGGTTGATATAATAATGTATCATGCACCTGTGCAAGGCATGGGGGGGTTGATGTGACCCACAAAATCTATTTCTCATTTGTTGAATATTTCTAGAACAGTCACATGAAATAAAGGAAGTCCATCTCTCCGAAAGGGATTTCCAATTCTTTGACATATGTCACAATGTTTACAATAGGCCTTAGCATTTGCAAAGAGTGAGGGCCACTAGAGCCCCGTGTGCATAACCTTACGCCTAATAAACTTACCTACATTATGTCCTCCAATAATACCTTCATGTTATTCATACAAAATTAGGTCCCACTCATGTTCTAATGCACACCGACGCAGGATGACGTCTACTCCTAACTTATACAATTGCCTATCAATCTACTCATAATATGCACTGTGATTGATCAATTGACGACGTTGAGCCTGGGTATACCCTGGTGGACATTGTACCGTCACGAGAAATTCAACGATTTCAGTGAATTGATCAGGAACTGCTTCAACTCGGAAGAGTTGCACATCTAGGAGTTTATCATTGAGACTTCGACTAGCCTCTGCAATCTCAAGCTAGGACAGATGATCTGGTCAAACATTGTACTTACCCGGCTTAACTAAAACTTCAAAATTGAATTCTTGGAAGAGAAACAACCAACGACATATCCTACCTCCTAAAACCGACCTGTTGACCAAATATGTGGGCGCAGAGTGATCGGTATATAATTTGGAAGGGGTCCCTAGTAGGTAATGGTGAAACATTTGTAATGCATATACCATGGAAAGGCCCTCATGCTCTATTGTAGTATAATTATTTTATGCTTCAGACAACTTGCGATTGGAAATGTATACTAGATGGTCAATATTACCTTCACCCAGTTGTGCAATAACCTCTCCCAACACAATTGACGAAGCATCTACGTGGACAACAAAAAAATTTAGACCAGTCAGGAAAAAACAAGAATGGTGCAGTGACAAGATTCTCTTTGAGAGTATCCAAGGCTTCCTATCATTTCGGTGTCCAAATATACTTAGTTTCTTTGCACAACAAATTTTCTAGCGGAACTACAATATGGGCATAATTCTAAATGAACCACCAATAATATCTTGTATGACCCAATGTGGCACACATCTACCAAACCAAAATGGGGGCCACCATATCCAAGATTGTGTATATCTTAGCTTGATCCACCAACAATCCATCCTTGCACACGACGTGGCCCAACAATGTGTCAAATGGTGTACAGAATATGCATTTCTTCAAATTTAAGGAAATTTGTAGCTGGCGACATTGATCCAACATCAATCAAAGAGCCTCCATGTGTTCCTTCAATAAACTGAACACAGTCCAATTGTCTAAGTAAAATTCAATAAACTTATGGATGAATTCCTTGAAGGTTGTGACCACTATCCGTGAAAATACTGTCGGGCCATTGTTTAAGCTAAAGGGCATGACAATGTATGCAAAGGACCCCCATAATGTCACAAAGGTGGTTTTGGATTGATCCTCCTATGCGATGTGAACCTGATGATACCCTGAAAATCCATCTGTAAATGAGTAGGCTTCTTGGCCACCAACATTTTCCAACACCTCATTTGTGAAAGGTGTAGGGAAAGGGTTGTGGATACAGGTTGTGGATACAGGTTGTGTTGAGACTTATCATATTTACACAAATTTGAATGTCACTAGTCCTTTTGGGTTGCACCACCATAGGACTAATCTAGTCAGACTCTTCTACAGGGATAATGATCCCATCATATAACATTTGATCCAATTCTTTGTGCACATTTTCCTTATATTTTGGATTTAATCAATAGGGCCTTCGCTTGACTAGTTTGGAATATGGTTTAATTTGAATCTTCATGGTGCTTAACGATCCTGCAATGCCTTTGATTTCAAAAAAAATGTTAGGGAAACAAGTCCTCATATTCCTTGAGAAGGTCAACAACTTGAGTGATTGTCTCATTATCCCAATAATCTCCAATGACGGCCATATCAGGTGCTTCCATCATGCCAATATTATGTTTCTTGGTTTTAATTGGTCCATTATAGTCTGGAGTGGTCATGTATGTCGCCTTACCCTTTTGTGCACGCTCTCCTTCAGATTCTTTGATCTGGATACCAAGTGGGTCATCATCATCAACATTATCAACATCGATCTTCCAATAATGTACCACCTCTTTCAAATTTACCACCGGTTGATGATACGAGTAGACCACCTTGTGTGTGGCTTCTGATAAAAAATAAAATCTTTAATCTTGAGGAGAGCCTCTCTCTGAACTGGAATTTATGTTGTGATTAAACAAAACTAGGAGCTCACATGGGTCCACTCGACCATTTGTCTCCTGAGCTCCTCCTGAATGTACCAACTTCTAGGGACCATATCCATAGTGTGGACGAACTAATGGACCCATTGGGATCAAGGGATATTATTAGAATTCCAACACTGCTCACAAAAATAAATGTGCTCCTTGGGATCCTTAGTACCCTTGTACCAGCTGGCCAGTTCAAAATCAACAATGGGATGGAACCGAATCTTGATCAACTCAGCTGCCTACACCCAACTCTGAATATTCGCATGATGGGTTTCCTACCATAGCGCATGTGTCCCTCAGACTACTACATCCATGGCATGAATCCTTTGTTCCACAAAGATAGGTTTTTCCATCTGTGTGAGGAATGATTCTACCAGCCTTGTCCCATCAAACCACGGGACATCGCATAGCTCAAATCCAATCCAGTGCACTGGTTTCATTATCCTCACACATATGCAAGTTGAGACTTTGAAGAGCTTGTTTTTCCACCTATCCATGGCATATTCAGAGTCGGTGTCATAAGACTTGACACTTCTCCATCTTCATTCACCATATGCGGTGGGGTTGATGTAATCCTCTATGCTCCCAGTTATCTTATAGATGTTTTCAACAACTGAGCTCCATGCATCCTCATCCACTAGCTCATTGTATTTGTCTCCTTCAGATGGATCTAGAGGTGCGACCACACACAGGGTATCGATTTCAAAGGAAATTTGCCTCTTATTTAAATTCATCACTACAGTGTTTTCAAAGGCCTAGTCAATGCCCAACAGTGCAGGGTATGGATCAAAGTCATCCATAATATCGATGCCCTTAAAGTCAACCTTTGTTGTGACTCCTTATATATTTATTTCCACCTACTCCAGTCGTCATATGGGGTAGACCTTGTATTAGTTTTCCAATCGTAGTTGGATGGGCGACCAAACCAATTTTGGTTTTTCCATCACCTCCCAAGACTTATTTGGTAGAATATTCATGTCGGAAGCCAGATCCAACATGACTACATCCATGTCATAGCCACCAAGATCTGTTGTCATCTTGAATTCTCAACAAGTGTGATTTTTCTTGCTGACCAGGAACACATCTCTTTTTGGAAGAGGGGTTGATATGGTTCCCTCCACTCCTTGTTCCCTCATGCAAGTCGCTAACATTTGTGTCAACTTACTTGTAGCCTATGGATCATTTATCAATGCAAGAAAGAACGTACTTGATCTTTAGGTTCTTCCTTGTGACCCAAGTCATGTAGTGTTTCTACGCACACTGAGCGTTGTAACTCCTTAACACACTATTCTTCATGCACTCTATGTTCAATGCGTCACAACTCATCATGTTCATGAGATTCTTCCAATGACCATCGTGTTGTGCATTGTATTTCTTTGGGCACACAAGTTTCTTCCAAGGATCTTTGTGTCACGTGAAGTAGCTCTTCTTGGGAGAGAACCTCTTCTAGATATCTCTATGTCACCCTATCCACTTCTTCTCAAACATGGGACACCTCCAACGACCTCTGTGTCACCCATTGCACTTATTCACAGATCCAAGCCTCCTCGAGTGATCTCTGTGTTGCATGCCACAACTCTTCGCACACTCTTTCTTCTTTAATATCCTTTTGTGCGTCGTGCATAAACTATTTTTGTTGGGAAACATTGAACTTAGGAGGTAGTTGTGTTGCCTTTCTAATCTTCCCCTCTGGCTTCTGACCTAAGCCCTCACCATGCTCAAAGTTTGTTCATGTCTTCTCTCCTCCTCGGGTTACTACCTGGACATCAACTTCTTCATCTTTCTTCTTATTTTTGTGCGGCTCTACATGCACCATATTGCAATGCATCTTCTTTTCTTCCTACTTCTTCACTAAGTTGGGACAGTGCTTTATGACATGTTCACAACTGTAGAAATGTGAACAAAGAATGCATAGTTTGGTACAAAACCTTGATACATGACCAATTTCTCCACAATTGAAACAAGTGGGGGGTCTGACTCCCCCTTCACCATATCCCCAGGCTCACCTGCACCCATAACCTTCTCTGGGACCTCCATGGTATATGCCTCTCTCAAAACCACCATGATCATCACCCTTTTTTTCTTCTTGTACCCAAAATGCATCACAGGTATTGTTTGGAATCAACTGGAGTGATCGATAGTTATTGAAATCATGCCCCCTGGATTTACAAAACTCTCATAATGGAGTATGATGTGTCCTTTTATACTTTTGAAAATTTGGGAAGCAGGGTGGTACATGGCCCCACTGTCGACATATCTCACACCATTTCATTTATCCAGTTGGGAATGGACTTGGCACCCTTGTCGCAACATAATTCAGAAGTATAGGGCACTCATCCCTACAATGCCCCTCAGTGTGACATGTGGTACACCAAACATGCTCGTGCACGACCTTCTTCTTTTCCATATATTGCAATTGCATTATCAAGTTGTCCAGTTGTGACCGCCCCTGTATCAATCCTGTCGACTACTCTACCCCTCCTGACGTAACTTCTAAGCGCATGGAAATTTCTACCACCTCTACTTGATTCATCACCTTCTTCTAGGTGAGCTGGGACTCAAATATGGGGAATCAATATCACAACAAACCACTCTCTATGTAGCATGTCCTGGATTTGGAACATCAACCTATCCAAAAAATCTTGAACCGTGCGATCTTTGTTGCTTAAAGTATGTGATTCTCTTCAAAGACCATATTGCTTCGCATGTGAACCAACGTTGTTTTGTGTCATCTTTACCCATTCCATGGAACATGGGTAGACTTAGAGTGTTATCCTGATGATCCAAGAGGATGCGATCCTCTCACATAGAGTGGGAGGATCCAAAACACTCACATAGGTCACATGAGATCCATAAAATCTCAAAATTGACCATCTCAAATTACCAAGAACATCATTGTGTAGATATTGGTGATAGATTTCCAACAATGCAAAATTTCCTCAAATAGGAATTCATGAGAAAAAGTTATGGTTGGTTAAAGTTCCAGTCAACCATGTCAAAGTCAAATTCAAAGGACTATGTCATCTCCCATCGGTCAGTTGACATCAACATGACACATGATGACATCAATGGAAGGACACGTGGTAGCACCAGAACATTCCATGTGTCACCCTAAAATGGAATTTTCAGGGGTCCATTTGGACCAATAAAAAAATTTCACTTGTCATCCATATGGATGACATGGCAGGAAGTACGGTCCACGTAGCACCATTGAAAGGGTGACACATGGCCTCTATACAACCTACAAGGTGGACAAGTGGCACTAAAGACAACTGCGTGTGAGATAGGTTAGTATGACATGGAAATCCATACAACACAATCAACGATGATGTGGCAAGGATCATACCTTAGGCCAATGACATGCCACCACGTGGGCCAATCAAAAGGAACATTGGCGCAGCATAGAAATCCAATTTGGCCTAGGGATCGAAAAAATATGCCTTATGGGGGGCACAATGAATCATATGTTTTAACTATGTAATATATATACCATATAGAAGCCCGTGGGTTTGAACCCCAAACCTCTCCACAATGCCAACAACCCACCGCATAGCCTCCATTAACCAACATGCCAATATTATCCCTTGTTATAACTAATGCATTAAAAAATATTTATTATATTTTGAAGCTAGCGTGAAGTACGAAACGACATTGGGCCTGCAGCTCGGCCCAATGGGCATGGATCCCAACACCTGTCACACATCCCTATGTGCACACACTTTGAGATGGCACATATCTCGATGCAAGGAACACATTTCGAGGTTGTACATAGTGCATAAATTTGCATGCAAAGAAGAAGCTAAGATTGGAATTTTATAGAAAAAAATTGCATGAGTGATCTAGGTGGATATAATTGGCCACCCACCTATTCCAGCGGCTCAAAACAATCTTCGGCCAGCCTATTTTTAGCAAGTTTTAGATTTCTAAGCAAGGGCCATTTTGAGGGCCCACAAGTTTTCGAGATCAGACTTTTGTAATGGAAATCTCTAATTAAACCCCAAAATTAATCTCCTCTGTGATACCTTTCCAACGACTATCATGCACCTAGCTTGAAAGGTCATTATGCCAAAGTTAAGCCCTATGAGTTGATGCAAACTACCCATGAGGTCACAAAAGCTGGCTTTTCACTTATATTTTGGGGTTAGGGTTTTGCATTTTCTTTATATTAAGAAGGCCCTTTGGAGCCTCATTATAATGATCATCTTATTTTGAATGGCGAGTATCACATCTCTTCTCAGATAAGATGCCACGATATGAGTCTTTCACTTTGTATTTCTATAGTTTGTACATTTGGCTCATTAATAGAAATTGTGTATTATTATCTCTCTATGTTTATGGTTTCATATGATATATTTATATTGTATTGGATATTTGAATATCTGCTCGTTTCTGAAGCATACCCGGGCCCTCGGGCCGAGATCCCTTCGGGGATCGTCTTCTTAGAATCCACATAACTGAAAATAGTTCTTCCCGAGCCCTCGGAACCCCACAATCTACGATCCACCGAGGTCCTTTCATGAAAACCCACATGCACAGCATTACTTTAGAGCATAGAGTCTTCACCTCCCACACGACCACCATATGACCTTTGGCCAATCAAGGAATACTTTTAGCATTTAGTGACTCGCGATGCAAAGAAATTCGAGTCTTGACTCTTCAAACCCGGGTGTAAATTGCTCCAGCAAAGAGCTGAGATCGTGACTGAGCCTCCTGACCCAACGGTCCATTTGTATGTCGAGTTTCAGTAGTGGGAGTTTGAAATAAATTGACTTGACTTCCTTGTTGCACCAATCACGAGATTCGAAAATGGCGAGAATTCGTACGAGATCAACGTCTCCTATTAGTTCTCATCCAACCACTACTCCCTCATAAGCTTCGATATTTTGGGTTTTGTCAAACCTTCACCCTCCTTTGAATTGCCATATCCTCAGGCGATGCCTTGGGACCCCACCTTTTAGCATTTCTCTCTTCATGATTTTAGGAGTTTTGTTGACCGCCCAAGTTCTATCTTGGAGTCCCAAAGAGCCGAGAAACCGATTGGGGCCCAACAACTGTATCCTCAAGCCTTTGAGAAATTTTTCTTTCTCTCTTCGGGATTTCGTGAACCGCGAAAATCCTTAGCAGAGAGTTTCCTTACCTTCCGAAACTCGTTCAATTCGAAAACCTCACCTCCCATGATCTGACCTGAATAACCCTCGCGATCCGGCGACTGGATCTTTCAGTGAGATTTCATGAACCAAGAGTTTGAAACTCTGTTCAAAATCACTGACCTCCTATACTTCCCTATTTGAAATGTCGAAATGTTGAAATGGGCTCAGCGATGATTAGCCCTGACCAAATCTCATTCCGTGTGACTGCTTCCTCCATGACCAAATCCCTACTCCAAAGGCGCATTCGGGTTTGGCGAGCTTGGGTTTTCAACTTTAAGTCATTAACTCATGTCATCGGAATTGCGAAATGCGAAATTCCACTCCCAAGGGATCATGACTCTACATTGCTTCTCATTCAATGTTCCCTATACTCCTCCACAGGCTCTGAAACACTAAAGACCCTCGGTCTTAACTTCCTCCATGAGTCTGCAGGATCTGTGGCCCCTCTGGTTAGCACTTCTCCATGAAGCGTATCCACCGTTCGTTTCTTCTACTTTTATAGGTGGCTTCCAGAGATTAAACTCTGTGCATCTTCCTTTCGATCCAACGGTTGTGATCTGGAGTGCTAGATCGGCTGACCCAAATCAATCTACATACTCTCTCCTCCTATTGTGCGGATGTGAGCTTCGACGTTGTCGGATCTCGTCTCTCCAATTGATCAATAAAGTTGTTGCTCCCTCCTGGCCCGAACTTCTTCCCTCCCTTGGGAGAATTTTATGAAGTTTCACGAAGGCCCTGGGCCTTGCTTCCTCTGAGCTCAATTCCTGAATGTCCTTGCATTCTGAACTATCCCTCTGAAGCTTTGTCGGCCTTGAAACCTCAAAGGGTTTCTCGACCTTCGAACTACTGACATTACTTTCGGTCGCGCTAAGGCCTCCTTCCAGAATTTGTTTACGAGGCCTCTAGGGGACTAGCCAACCACATTCATAAAGGAAATCGTGTCCTCGACGACACCTGCGCTGAAGCCCTCCTTGATGAGCTTATGAGTGTTAGGTAACTTCTGGCCAGTATCTATCCTCTATGACGCTTCTCTTCTCGAACTCGACAAAGAGTTGCTACATCTGCATTATGATTGCACCAACTCAATGCCCACCCGACAGAGCTCTACAGAACCTCAAACATTCTTTCTTCTCACTGAATTTGAAATAGAGTTCTCCTCAATGAATTTTGTGCATTTGCTCAATGCCCTCTGGGCAGAGCTCTACAAATATAAACCAATTCTTCTTCTCTCTGTGCTCTCCTCTACACAGTTTCCTCGCTAAAGGTGTTTCAACAACCCTTGAGGCTTCATCATGAGTCAATGACTTCCTCTGAACACCCTCTTAGCTTGCGTCTTTGGCCTAGAATTTTAGAATTCAGAAGTGCACTCCTGTACTGGTTTTCAGAGACCACAGTGCTTTGTCATGCACTCTTGCATGAAACCACCAAGGACTCCAAATTGAAATCAAATAACTCCCAAATAGGAAAGTCCTATACATTCACAAATGCACATCAACATACATCTGCAACATATCATCAACACATAAAGACACATTCGTTTCGAACTCTAAACCCATGAACCTGCCAACATCACGAGGTAAAACTGCTTTTGTTTGTATTAATGAAATGCCTCTTTACAATGTGGTTTGAGATTGGACTGCAACAGAGTCACGATTTCCTCTCTTCTTCCTATTCTTTATGTTCTTCTCTCCTTGCCGAACTAAAAAAAAAAATATCTTTTTTACAAAGGGGGCTCCTCAGCTGCCTCCATTCTCTCACCAACTCTCATTAATTTACATTCAATTACATTGAATGGATGTCAAATCGAATCGGATCTAGATCTCAACCTAAATATTTAAGTCAAAATTTATCTAAAGCCTACACACATGCATGGTTTTGGCTCTACCATCCTTACAACATTTAATACAATTTTTCAAAGTTTGACAGAGAGGGTTACCTCTCCTTCCTATTGAATGTGCATGATGTGTTGGCTAGGTGTGTATGCTGAGTTGGAGTGATGCTCCTGCATCAATTTATTTTATTATATCTCTTCTCTCATTTCTGCACGAAATGTCTGGATCGGTGGTATCCGGAGGCGGGCTCCTCTTGATCCATTTTTTGGGAGTGCATGTGTCCCGTGGTCAAATTATAACAAATTGGAGTATTGAGCTCTTTTCTCTCTTGGTAAAATCACTCTCCTGCAGCCCAAGAAACCCTCCATGGCTGAGAAGAAAGTAAAAATGACATAGAAATCAATTCTATTAATGTTGCTTGAGAAATCTCTCCCTCTATCGCGTGAGAGATAGAGGGATGAAATGATGGATAATTTTCCCACATCCTTCAAGCGTCTGTCGATAACAGTAGCGTATTCATCAAGCCCTTTGGAGAGCCTTTCCTTTCAAGGGTACCAGTTAGATTTTGATATTATAAATGGTGAAGGACAAATGGAATTAGATGCAGATGCTTTCGAAAAATGGTTAAATCTTCTAGAAAGTCTATTTTCTTTGTTCACAATTTTTTGAACAAGGAAAAAATTAACTTTGCACTCCTTAAGGCTCACCCACATGTCAAACATTGGTGGAAAAAAATTACTAGGAGCAGAGTTCCATAGAGGAATCTAGAATATATGGGGATGAGCCACTTAAAGTTTTTTTTATCAGGAGTCAAGGAACAATATTACCACTGTTGATAGCTACTTCTGATGACCATTGCATGAGATGGACCATGTTGCATCAAGAGAATGCGTAGTGTATTTCCACCAACACCTTTCATACCTTGTAGCACCAATATTGGTATCAAATATTTTGAGTGGCATTTGGTTCTGAAATATAGGCAGGGCTCTACACAAGAACATCGAAACTAAAATGGAGTTTCTGGACATCAAATATTTGGGATATGCCCTATCGATATCATCAAAGGGAACATACTTGGACACGAGAACAAATGGGAGTTAGTCACAAATCCACAACAACCAAAGTATGAAATCAAAGGCGACCCTAACAAATAGCCTCACGAAAACCCATCCAAGCCGCGAGGAAAATAAGGGTAATGGAAATACAAAGAAGGACACTAGAAAGTGGTGTGATTCCACGGAAATCACACGGCTGCTGCTTGATGAATGTCACTCAAAATCATTGGTGGGTTTGAGGATCAAAGAACAAAGGAGTTAGACCTAATTCAAGAATCGATTTCAAAAAATGGAATGAGCCAGGATCATCGTGCATACCCCACTGCTACTATTGCTACCACAACAATTCAAATAGAAGAACCGGTGATCTTGAAGGGGGTCCTCTTCCATTCAGGATAATGTGGGTGAAGGGAACCCCATTGCATTTTATTTTGGTAGAAGAAGCCAAAAAGACCTCATCTCATTAAGGTCATCAAGCATTTAGGATTGTTGACAACACCACACAGACATTCATACAACATCGGGTGCAAGCTGCAGGAAGATATCTCCATGTCAACCAACGATTGTCTCTCCTATCCCATAGCGTCATGATCACTAGGGAAGAGATATTATGTGATGTTTACATTTGGATGTATGTGATGTTCTCTTGAACCAAACATATATGTGGAGACACAATGTTATTTATGAGTATCGACCACGTAATGTCATTGATATTGTTACTATGGGGGTCTATCTACTAGGATATCGAGGAGGTATTTCCAACTATTGTTCCACCAAAATAATATCACAATGTAATCTCTCATACTAAAAATCCGACCTCTTCACAATATTTCAAAAGGTGAATGAAAGGGTATTGCAACCACTGCAGCCTCGAACCAAGACCCTTCTATCCAGTAGAAGCAAATTGCAGAAGAGAAATAAGATAGTGTTTCTTCACCTACAATAGTGCCTGAACCAATGCCCCATCAATACAAAATACAATAGGTGTCTTGAACATATTCAATACGCCCAACAGCAGGGTTCATGCCAACCTTCCACCATTCAAACAGCACAATGTCTCGGCAAGGAAAGAGCAATCTCACCCAAGATTTAGATTGGTGAACCTTTCTCCTCTCCTCAGGATCTCCAGCACAGGAGACCATTGCTTCCTAAGGAGGATTGATCTTGTTGAATGATGGTGGCCACCCACCTATTCCAACTTCCTCAAAACAGCCTTCTGGAAACTTACTAATTTTAGCGGTTTCAATTTCCTAAATACGGGGCCATTTGAGGCCTAAATGAATTTTTTAAATGGGGCATCTCAATAATATCCATTAATCTCAATGATGGTCAGTTGATCAAATGTTGTTGGTTCTAGTTTGACACATGTTAAAAATTCCTTTGGAATCTCATTATAAAATCATCTTCTTGTGAAAGACTCGCTAGAATGATATTAGCCATCACATCTCTTCTAAAAAAATAAGCTGCCACCATTCTAGCCAGTCTTTCACTCTATATTTCTAAATTTTGTACATTTCCTCATTAATAGAAATTGTGTATTCATCTCTGTGTTTTATAGTTTGCATCTCTGTTATATTATTTTTTATACTATTTGATATCAAGATATGTTTGTGCATTTCTTTATTATCTCTGCTCTCATTTTAGTGTCGAAAATAATCCGGATCATGAAGTATATTAATAGCACCTAAGCAACTTTATACTCATTTTTCAAGATTTTTCACATGGAGTATGAATTTGAGGTCTATTACCAGTTATAGTTCATTTTAAAAGTCTTGAGTAAAATTGTCATTCATGATTTTCATAGTCCATCGTTTGTGGCATGTAAGGAGGTTGTAATTGAGCTAGTTCATAATTTGGTTGAATTTATACTCAAATTTCTCAAATTTAGCAAGGATTCTAATGGTGAACTCGTTTTCTCGTTTTGAATAGTGGAATGTAAGAGTCCATTAAATTGTCTTTTTGCAAGCCCATGTTGTAAGTAACAATTTTGAAATTTTTGAGATGATGGAGAGAAAAATCATCTTGTCTAAAGGAACTTTGAAGATGATGTAATATGTCATCCATATATGTAATTTGAGTTCTTTTGTTTTTTAATGTGTCATCTCAATAATGCATAAGTGTCAATAGGTTTATAGAGTCTTTTGGATAAGAATCAAATCATCTTTTTCAAATCACCTCAATATAATCAAGAATTAATATTGAATCAAGTTAGATGTTGCATGTATGTTAGCAAAGAGATAAAGTAGTGTCTAAGTATTTTTGGATCACATGATTGGCCATCGTCACTCTCAAACCAACTCCTCTGATCTCACTGTTGGTTTTCAAACTCCTTTCTACTAATACTCATATAGGTGAAGTGGCATTGGTTTCACAACTAACTTCTTCCTCCTCTCTTTCTTCTACACCTTCCTCATCTTGTCTTCTCTGGTCATTTCAATGCTCATTGTTCTTTCTTCTTGATTGAGAAACACACAGGGGGTAGTTCAAGAAGGGGAGTAGTCCATCTCCTTCTGACACATTCCTTGTGAGGGATTGTTATCACACAAGTTGTAGATTGGGAAATATTGAACCAAACCATAATATGGCGACAACTAAGAGAATACCTACCCACCATCACATAGATATGTATTCTCGTTATTTTAGTGATGATTAAAATCAAGGGGTAATCCCAGCCAGCGGCCCTGAAATAGAGAGCCGGAAAGTCAGATGATGAGATTTATTCCCCTATGGGTCAAGTTACTATATGGAACAAGGCTTGGGGGTGAGTCTCAGGAGCGGTTTAAGGTTTCCAAAGTATTTGGGTACCTGCAAAAGTGTTTTGTACCTACCCAAGACACAAGAAAAATAATTGTACACAATATATGTTAGGTGTACAAGCAAGTTAAAATTATTTTCCCTATTTGCAGCAACACACACACACACACACACACACACACACACACACACAGGATATATATATATATATATATATCGAGAAAAGAAAATCAAGTGTAATAGAGAAATAAACATCAAAGCATCAAAACAGTTACCAACTTGAGCTGGCGACCTAGCTTGAGACTCTAGCTTAAAAACCCATATTTTCATAAAAAAAACATGAAAAACAACCCCCAAATCAAAAGTGGTGCTATGCGACAACACCATTTTTTCAAGCAGTCAAATTACAGCATTTTTCACACCATTTTTTCAAACGAGGTCAAGATTACAACATTTTTCAAACATGGCCTTCAAAACTCAAACAATAGCTCAGACGAACCTTAAAATCAACACCTAAATAAAAAAATGATGTTACATAAATAATATTTTTTTTCCAAAACGTTAAAATTTTGGATAATTTGAAATTGTATTTTTAATAGTTGGTAACATTAAAACCAAAACCTCAAAATCGACCATCAAATTGAAAAATACTGCTACTAGTAGCACCCATTCTAAAATTGGGGTATTAAAATGACACATTTTTATAAAGTGGTAAAAGAAATCATCATTATTGTAAACAAAATAATAAAATCAACCCTTAAATGCTTACTTTGTAAATCTTAGTTTATCACTCCAAGCACAAGGTAATACATAATTCCATAAAAATATCACACTATACTATAAAAAATCAACATCACTTTTTAATATTCTTTTACTTTTAATAAAAATAAAAATAAATACAAGTTACATTGAATTAAAAATAAATTATTTCTTAAAAGTATTGTTATATTGTCCATATTCAAAACATATGAGATAAAAAAAATTATTATATTCTCCATAATCAAAACATATAATTCATAAAACATAAAAATGATTCATAACTTCATATAAGATCATATTTAAGTTCAATGCTCATTTCTAGTTACCATACAAACATCATATGGATAAAAAATACATATAATGTTTCATACACTTATTGAGATGGACAAATGGATTCTGAAATACCACCAGAGTCTACATTGTCTTTAAATGAATGATTGAATGAAGATGTATATGATCCATGCTCTTCTCTATTGTCGATGAATGAACCATCTGAGTCTACATTCATGCCCAACATTTCAGAAGTCAAAATCCTTTTAGATCTACGACTAGGTTCAACAGACTCCAATCTTGCATTTCTTTCTTGTGGAAACAACCTCTTCATAATATTTGTTGTCTTGGAGCGAAGAGTTCCTCTCTTTGTGAAATTGAATTCATAAACAAATATGTCAACATCATATAATTTTACGAGGTCAGTGCGACAACAAGTTGTTTTTTGACCCTTTCTTTTTTTTCTTTCTATTGACATGTTTCTCAACCACCAACTTTGTCTTGCATACACCATTGAATGGGTGTGTACCTATTGCATACCAATGCACTTTAATTGAAATAAATAATTCATTTTATTTCTCAATCTTTATAACCTTTGCAATCCAGAATGGATAACCATGTGGATCTCCAATCGCTAAGACTACAATCATGCTACCCTTCTTAATATCTTGTACTGAACCCCTATAAAGGTATTCCATGGTTTCACGTTGTGCAGGTGACCTTCACGAACCAAATACATTTATCTTTCCTCTTCTTGTGTAAACTCAATATCGCCTTGAGATTCTTGTTGTTCAATAATATTTCTTTCTTCGGATTCATTTGGCATATTTTGTGGCCAATGAAATGGAGTCTTAAAAAATGTATCTTCATTTTTTGAGCTTGAAAATATGTCACTTTGACTATTGAAAAAATACTGCCACCAAACAAAATCAACACCATCAAAGTATTGATATGTATCTTTAATGGAATTTTTTATTTCTTCCAGACATTCAGAATAACCTACATTTGTATTACGCCTCCGTGCATTATGGATTTCAGCAACTAAATGTAAAAATAATAACTTTCATGCAAATATTGGACGAACTGGCATGAACTTCAAAAATGTTAAACCTGATGAAGGCCCCCATTATGCAGTAGTTGAATACTAGTACTTTCCCCATATAAGTGGTTTCCCATCAACTTTTTTGAAACAAAATTGATATTGGAAGCTTATGTCATTAAGCTACTCAATACATTTTTCTTCACGATGCAATCCCTAAATAAATCTTCGCATGTCAATAGTTTCTTCTAATATATGAAAAATAGGATCTGGAATGTATGCTTTATTAATACATTCAATCAATAATGGTAGGCTTCCAACATTTTTCCTCTTCAATGTTACTAAAAAATGACTGAACATTTGATCAATATGATCATGAGTGTGTCCAACAAGAAGGAAACCAACTTTCACCTTTTGAAAGATTATCAGTTCAACAAGCATGCTTAGATATCCAAAAACAATTTGATTTTTATTTTCACGACTAGTGTTGTCCAATTGTAGATAGAGAACTTGAGGAAGATTTCCAAACCAGTGAGTGAGCATAGGATGAATTATGGTGATGGTCATATTTGCATCATTATGAGTATTTGGAGTTGTGAAGTAAACCCTTGGACACATTTTTCCATTGAAAATCATACAACCAACCAAGTGAAACTGAATGGAATTCTCTTCCTATAAAGTTTTTGGTGTACGAAAAAAATGTGGTAGGAGTGTTTTCTTCTAGTCCATCCCTTCAATTATCATACCTAAATATTTGTTTGGAGCATCATAACACTTTTTCCGATGTTTTTACAACTTTTGTCGTTCACTTGATTGTTGATTCTGATGTTCTTGAAGTACTTTGACTATGGAAGTTGCACATGACCTAAAATGAAAATATTGATCATATGTTTTCATATTTGATAACTATTCAATTTAAAATATATATATATATAGTAAATACATACCTCTTTCTACCCCTTCATATTTATCTCTTCTTGATCTAAGAGTAGCACATATATTATTGATCCAAGATCTTTTCATCGTGACTTATAAATAATTGTATTAAATGAGAATAAATTAAAGTGCACCATTAAAGAAGGGAAAACTTAAAAATGAAGAGACATAAGCTTCAAATCTGAACACAAAAACTTGATAACAGATTTTTTCCCTAGTGGACTACGTCTCCGGGTCCTTCTCTCAAATGGGTAGGCTCTTTCATTAACTCAACAAAAGAATTTGGAAAATACATGAATATATCTCATTCTGAAACAAAGTTGTAGAAATAATGCTTAAATCAGAAAACAAACATCACCACTGTATTCGTGGCGTCGAATTACCCAAAAATTATTGTCTCCACACTCTGATCCGACTCTGGCACTCCTAGGCCCAAGCAGAATTTTGTCTCGGTTTTCATGCCCTCTGCAACCTACAATTATGACAGTCATGTCTCGAAATTAATGCATGCAAGTCTATACGGTCTGCACCTCTCCCCCTAGCTCTAGGTGGATTGCAATTTTTAAATAATTAATACAGGCAAATATACCAAGTGGGATTGGTGGTGCATTGGTTATGGGCAAATTTGTAAAGGCGTGGGTGTTGGCGGAAGTTCTGCGTTCGAATCCACTGGTGTCACATACCCACTACGCAAATCAAACTTTTTCGTTGATTTCTCAACAATGAGAATCCCTGAAGCTTGAAACAACGAAACGCCAAACCCCGACGGGGCTAGCGAGGGGCAAGTTTCTCTCTTAGGGTCTTGTCTACGTGACCCTATACGGTGTCCACGCACTTAAGCCAACCAAGAGCTTATCAGATTTTTGCGATTCGGGGAGTCGCAATACATGACTTATACCTTTCCCCATACAAAACCCTGAAACTTCCGAGGTCTCCAAAGTTTCCCTCCAAAGGGATATCGACGGTCGTGAGCCTCCCCTGATCCAACGGTATGAATCCTTTCGGGGTTTCAGTACTCAGGAGTTCGAAATGCAATGACTCCAAGACTCTTCGTCATTCAAATCTCTGAATTCCGATATGGAAAGTCATGCAGTCACGCTCCCAAGCACGTCCACTCATAGGATCGTTCAATCAGTTCAAGAGCTGAAGCGGCTCATTGGATTCCTTGCTAGAATCTTTTTCAAAACCCGATCCACGGGACCTTCTTTCCCTGTCACGACCTTTTCATATGAATGCTACTCTTTCCACAACGGGAAATGCATATACTTTCGGGTTTCGGGGTTTCATGATCCCCGATGTCAAGAGTTCCCTGTTCTCTTGAATCCCCAATCTCCGATGAGCCAATTCACCGATATGGTCTCTTACGTGTTAGCCCTCCTGGATAACTCCTGGCCCACGTGACCACTATCTCACTAGACTGCAGCCTTATCTCCTGTCGGGTTTTTGGGCTTTCCAATGCCAAAATGTACTCATCCTCAGGATTCACGATCCGTTGAATCCCGATATGCCGATATAATGACAACTGGCCCTACAATGGATGTTTTTCCATTTGTCGGGATTCTGGACTTCACAATTCCTAAGTGTATGGACTTCTTGTCCACGGGATTCTCGATTTCCCGATGGATGACTTTCCTTTCGGGACTTTTCCTGAATGCTCCGATTGTCACCACATGTCCTCCTAAGATGGACGGTCCTGATCGCTTCTCGCGATTTCAGAGTTTCTGATGCCGAAATATTCCGGCATATTGTCCCTTCGATCTCTGAAATGTCGACGGGCTCCTGATCTTGCCCACGTGTCCTCCTATGATGGACGACTCATATTGATTCAGGGATTTTCACTATGAAAATTCCCGACCTCATGTCATCGTGACTCCCGATTTCACGAATGTCGAT
>SNQJ01S0011456.1:0-10063 GCA_010110895.2 Picea sitchensis | reverse complement strand
TTCCATATAGTAACTTGACCTATAGGGGATTTAATTTCATCATCTCACTTTCTGTCTCATTTCCCCTTAGGGCCACATGGGATTACCCCTTGATTTTAATCATCACTAAAATAACGAGAATACATATCTAAGGTGACAGTGGGTAGGTATTCTCTTAGTTGTCGTCGTATTGTGGTTTGGTTCAATATTTTCCCAACCTACAACTTGTGTGATAACAATCCCCTCACAAGGAATGTCAGAAGGAGATGGACTTACCCCCTTCTTTGAACCACCCCCCTTGTGCGTTTTCAATCAAGAAGAAAGAACAACAGATATTGAAATGACCAGAGTAGGAGACAAAGTAGAAGAAGATAGAAGAAAAGAGAGGAGTGAAGAAGAAGGTGAAGCCAATGCCACTTCACCTATATGAGTATTAGTAGAAAGGAGTTTGAAAACCAACAGTGAGATCAAAGGAGTTGGTTTGAGAGTGACGATGGCCAATCATGTGATCCAAAAATACTTAGACACCACTTATCTCTTTACAATATATACATGCAACATCTAACTTGATTCAGAATAATTTCATGATCGTATTGAGGACGTGATTTGCAGAAAAAATGATGACGTGCTTCTTATCCAAAAGACTCATAAACTGATGATTAATTTGAAGATTATTGAGATGACACATTAAAAAACAAAAGAACTCAAATTACATATATGGATGACATATTACATCATCTTCAAAGTTCCTTTAGACAGTATGATTTTTCTCCATCATCTCAAAAATACCAAATTACATTACAACATGGGTTTGCAAAATGACAATTTAATAGACTCTCTTTAATTTCACTACTCAAAACAAGAAAACGAGTTCACCATTAGAATCCTTGCGAAATTTTGAGAAATTTGAGTATAAAATCGACCAAATTCCGAACTGGCTTAATTTTACCCTCTTTACATGCCAAACGATGGACTATGGTGTTCATTAATGACAATTTGGACTAAGACTTTTAAAAATGAACTATAATCATAAAATAGACCTCAAATTCATACTCCTTGCGAAAATCATGAAAAATGAGTATAAAGTTGCTTAGGTGTTATTCATATACTTCATGATCCGGATTATTTTCGGCACGAAATGAGAGCGGAGATATAATAAAGAAATGTACAGAGATATCTTAGATATCAAATAGTATAAAAAATAATATAACAGAGATGCAACCATAAACACAGAGATACAGTAATACACAATTTCTATTAATGAGGGAAATGTACAAAATTGTAGAAATATAGAGTGAAAGACTCGCTAGAATGGTGACAACTTATCTTTGAGAAGATATGTGATGACTAATCACATTCAAAAGAAGATGGTTGTTATAATGAGACTCCAAAGGAATTTTTAACATAAATAAAATCCAAAACCCTAACCTCAGAAGATGAAAAACCAACATTTTTGTGGACCCCATGTTGGGTAGTTTGGTGTATCAACTTTCTGGGGGCATAACTTTGGCATACGATCTCCGTTTGGGGTGAATGATAGCTCATTGGAAATGTATCGATGAGGAGATTCATTTTGGGTGCTCAATGAGAGCCTAGGGCTATTATTGAGATGCCCTATCTTAAAAAAAATTCATTTAGGCCCTCAAAATGGCCCCAGAAGTTTAGAAATTGAAAACCTGCTAAAATTAGTAAGTTTCCAGAAGACTGTTTTGAGGAAGTTGGAATAGGTGGGTGGCCACCGATATCCACCAGTATCAATCCTCCCTCCTTAGGAAGCAATGGTCTCCATTGTGTTGAGATCCTGAGGGAGAGGAGAAAGTGTTCACTCAATTTAAATCTTGGTGAGATGTTTTCCTTGCTGGAGACATTGCGTTGCTTGGTTTGTGGAAGGTTGTCATGAACCTGTTGTTGGCAGGGTTGAATATGTTCAAGACACCTATTGTATTTTGTCTTGATGGGGCATTGTCTAGGCACCATCGTAGGTGAAGAAACACTATCTTATTTCTCTTCTGCAATCTGCTTCTGTTGGATTGAAGGTGTTGAGGCTGGATTGGTTGCAGTGGCCTTATGTTCACCTTTTGAAAATATTGTGAAGAGGCTGAATTTTTCAGTATGAGAGATTACATTGTGATATTATTTTGGTGGAACAATAGTTGGAAATACCTCTGATATCCTATAGATATGACCCCCCATAGTAACAATGAATTTACGGGGTCGAGACTCATAAATAACATGGTGCTTCCACATATATGGTTGGTCCAAGAGAACATCACAGACATCCAACAGGGAAACATCACATAATATCTCTTCCTTGAAGGGATGGATGCCATGGGACAGGAGACATTGTTGGTTGACATGGAGATATCTTCCCTGGTGAAGCCACCCGATGTTGTATGGCTACAGGTGTGGTGTTGTCAACAATCCCAACTGTTTGATTACCTTAGCTGAGATGAGGTTCTTCTGGCTTCTTCTATCAAAAATAAAATGCAATGGGGTTCCCTTCACCCACATCTGTGAATGGAAGAGGATCCCCCCCTCTTCAAGATCAAATGGTTCTTCTAGTTGAATTGTGGTGGTAGCAATAGTAGCAGTGGGGTATGCATCGATGATCTGTCTTATTCCAGTATTTTTTGAATCAGATTCTGAATTAGGGTTCAACTCCTTGTATTTGATCTCGGCCACCAATGATTTTTTTGAGTGACATTCATCAGTGTTGTGCCAGGTGATTTTGTGGAAATCACACCACTTTCTAGTGTCCTTCTTTGTATTTCCATTACCCTTATTTTCTCGTGGCTTGGATGGGTTTTCAGGAGGTTGTTTGTTAAGGTCGTCTTTATCATACTTTGGTTGTTGCGGATTTGCAGACCTGAACTCCCATTTGTTCTGGTGTCCAAATTTATGTTCCCTTTTGACAGCATATCGATAGGCATCTCCCAGCGATTAGATGTCCAAAAACTCCATTTTAGTTTCGATGTGCTTGTGTAGAGCCCCACGATATTTCAGAACCAAATGCCACTCAAAATATTTGATACCAATACTGGTGCGCAAGGTATGAAAGGTGTTGGTGAAATAAGGCACTACTTGGCCCCTCTCTTGATGCAACATGGTCCATCTCATGTACTGGTCATCATAGTTATCAACAGGGTAATATTGTTCCTTGACCGCATAAAAAAAATTATAAGTGGGCTCATCCCCATATATTCTAGACTCCTCTATGGAACTTTTCTCCCAGTAAATTTCCAACCAATGTTTGACATGAGAGAGAGATTTAAGGAGTGCAAAGGTGATTGTTTCCCTGTCGAAAAAATTGTGAACAAAGAAATAACCTTCTAGAAGATTTAACCATTTTTCTAGGGCATCTGCATCTATTTGTCCTTCAATTACGATAATATCAAAATTAACTTGTACCTTGAAAGGAAAGGTGCCTCCAAAGTGGTCGCTTGATGAATACGCACCGATTGTTATCGACAGACATTGAAGGATGTGGGAAAAATTATCCATCATTTCATCCCTCTGTAGTGTGAGAGATTTCTCAAGCAACAGATTAATAGAATTGCTTTCTATGTCATTTTTACTTTCTTCTGCCATGGAGGGTTTCTTGGGCGTGCGAGAGTGATTTTCCTCAAGAGAGAAGAGCTCAATACCCAATTTGTTATACTCGGACCTCGTCGGGGACATGCACTGAAAAAAATGATCAAGAGGAGCCTTCTCTGATACCACTGATCCAGATTATTTTCGGCATGAAATGAGAGAAGAGATATAATAAAGAAATAAATGCAGGAGAATCACTCCAACCCAACTACGTGCCAGCTAGCCAACACATCAAGTGCACATTCAATAGAAGGAGAGAGGTGCAACCCTCTCGTTTTTCAAATTTTGAAAAATTGTATTAAATGTTGTAAGGATGGTAGAGCCAAAAACCATGCATGTGTGTAGGCTTTAGATAAATTTTGACTTAAATGGTTGTAAGGTTGAGATCTAGATCCGATTCGGACTAGACATCCATTCAATGTAATTGAATGTAAATTGATGAGAGTTGGTGAGAATGGAGGGAAGCGCTTGAGGAGCCCCCTTTTGTAAAAAAATCTTCTTTTGTTTTTTTAGTTCGGCAAGGAGAGAAGAACATAAAGAATAGGAAGAAGAGAGGAAATCGTGACTCTGTTGCAGTCCAAGCTTACATTGTAAAGAGGCATTTCATATTAATAAAATCATAGCAGTCTTTCCTGCATGTTGTTGTTCATGTGTTTGTGAGTTCATGAACAAATGTCTTTATGTGTTGATGATATGTTGTAGATGTATGTTAGATGTGCATTTGCAGGGATAGATAGACTTTCCTATTTGGGAGTTCTTTGATTTCAATTTTGGATTCTTTGTGGTTTCATGCAAGAGTGCATGACAGAGTACTGTGGTCTTTGAAATCCAGTGCAAGGAGTGCACTTCTGAATTCTGTGAAATTCTAGACAAAGACGTGCCAAGAGGGTGCACCAGAGGAAGTCATTGACTCAAGGAGGAAGCCTCAAGGTTGTTGAACACCTTGAAGGAGAAACTATGTAGAGGAGAGCACAGAGAGGAGAAGAAGAATTGCTGAGAATTTTGTAAAGGCTCTGCCAGGAGGGCATTGAGCAAATGCACAGAATGAATTGAGGAGAACTCTATTTCGAGTTCGGTGAGAATACAAAGTCACTGAGGATTCTGGATAACTCTATCGGGTGGGCATTGAGTTGGTGCAACTGTGCACAGGATGAACTCTTGTTTGAGTTCAGAGAGAAGAGAAGTGTCATAGGAGGATAGATACTCACAGAGTTACTGAATACTCTGTTAAGCTCAACAAGGAGGGCTTCAGCAGAAGGTCGTCAGGAGGACACTAGATTTCCCTTTGAGGACACAGAAGGGCTAGTCCCCTAGAGGCTCGGGTAAACAAATCTCAGGAAGGATAGTGCCTTAGCACACCGAGTAACAACAGAGTTCAGAAGAAGGTCGAGAAACCCTTTGAGGTTTCACAGTCGACAAAGCTCAGGAGGGATAGCGTTCCTAGAATGCAAGCGATATCCAAAGGAATTGAGCTCGCAGAGGAAGCAAAGGTCGGGGCCTTTGAAACTTCATAAAATCTCCCAAGGGGAGGGAAGAAGTTCTCAAGCTTAGGAGGGAGCACAACTTTTATTAGATCAATTGGAGAGACGAGATCTGGACTGTCGAGTTTCACATCCAGACAATAGGAGGAGAGAGCATAGAAGATTAGATTTGGGTCGTCAGATCTAGCATCGGTATTCGACAACTGTTGGATCGAGTGAAGATGCACAGAGTTTAATCTCTGGAAGCCACATAGAAGAGAAGAAACGAACGGTGGATACGCTTCATGGAGAAGTGCGAAATCTCGTAGGCCATTAGATCTCGCAGACCTGTGAGGAAGTTAAGACTGAGGGTCTTTTAGTGTTTCAGGAGCTCAGGAGGAGTAGGGACCATTGAATGAGAAGCAACAGGAGTCGTTGATCCCCCTTTGGAGTGGAATTTCGGCATTTCGGCAATTCCGATGACAAGGAGTTGGGACACTTTGTGTTGAAAACCCCGAAGTCGCGAAACCCGACGTGCCTTTTGAGTAGGGATGTGGTCACAGAGGAAGCAGTCACATGAACCGAGATTTGGTCAGGGGCTAATCGTCGTTGAGCCCATTTCATCATTTCGACATTTCGGGGTTAGGGAAGTATAGGAGGCTGTGATTTTGGAATTGAGAGTTTCAAACTCTTGGTTCATGAAATCTCGAAAGATCCAGAGTCGTCGGATCGAGGAAGATCTTAGTCGTAGATCACATGGGAGGTGAGGCTTCGGGAATTCAGGAATCAGAGTTTCGAAAGGTAAGGAAACTCTCTGGAATGGATTTTCATGAGTCGCGAAATCCCGAAGAGCGAAAGTAAAAATTCCTGAAAGGTTGAGGGATAATAGTTGTTGGGCCCCAATCGGGTTTCGGGGTTTTGGGACTCAAGAGGTAGAATTGCATGGTCAACAAAACTCCTAAAATCATGAAGAGAGAAATGCTAAAAGGTGGGGTCCCAAGTATCAGTCAGAGGATATGTGCGAAGTAATTCAAAGGAGTGGTGAAGGTTTGACAAAAAACCCTAAAATATCGGGAAGCTTATGAGGAGTAGTGGTCATTGGATGAGAATCAATAGGAGACGTTGATCTCGTGCATGAATTTCGCTATTTCGGAATTCAGGGATTGGTGCAACAAGTGGTTTGGGTCACTGCATTTCAAACTCCCAATTACTGAAATCCCGATACAGCTGGGACCGTTGGGTCGAGGGAGGCTCATAGCCGTCGATCTCGTCTAAGGGAGCAATTTCATAATTCGGGGTTTGAAGAGTCAAAAGACTCGACTCTCTTGCATCGTTGAGTCACGAAATGCGAAAAGTGTCTCTTGGATTGGCCAAAGGTCATATATGGTGGTCGTGTGGAGGTGAAGACTCATGCCTAGTGCACGTTGTGCATGTGGGGTTTTCATGAAGGACCTGTGGATCGTATTTGTGGGGTTCCAGTGAGGGCTCGAAAGAACTATTTCAGTTATGTGGATTCGAAGAAGATCGATCCTGCATGGATCTCGGCCTGAGGGTCAGGGGTATGCTTCAGAAACGTACAGAGATATCTCAAATATCCAATAATATAACATAAATATATCATATATGAAACCATAAACAAAAAGATACAATAATACACAATTTCTATTAATGAGCGAAATGTACAAAACTATAGAAATACAGAGTGAAAGACTCGCTAGAATGGTGGCATCTTATCTTTGAGAAGAGATGTGATGGATACTCACATTCAAAATAAGATGACTATTATAATGAGGCTCCAAAGGCCTTCTTAACATAAAGAAAATGCAAAACCCTAACCCCAAAATATGAAAAGCCAACAGTTTTGTGGACCTCGTTTTGGGTAGTTTGGTGTATCAACTTCATAGGGGCGTAACTTTGGCATACGATCTTCGTTTGGGGTGCATGATAGCTCGTTGGAAAGGTATCGATGAGGAGATTAATTTTGAGGGCTTAATTAGAGATTTTATTAAGGTGCCCGATCTCGGAAAAAAATCATTTAGGCCCTCAAAATGGCCCCAGAAGTTTAGAAATCGAAAACTTGCTAAAAATAGTAAGTTGCCAGAAGATTGTTTTGAGCCAGTTGGAATAGGTGGGTGGCCACGCATATCCACCTGGATCACCTCATGCAATTTTTTTCTATAAAATTCCAATCTTAGCTTCTTCTTTGCATGCAAATTTATGCACTATGTACAACCTCGAAATGTGTTCCTTGCATCGAGATATGTGCCATCTCAAAGTGTGTGCACATAGGGATGTGTGACAGGTGTTGGGATCCATGCCCATTAAATAGGCCATGGGTGGCCCAATACAGCCCAGACTTTACGTTGAAGCCAAAATTATAATAAATATTTTTTAATGCATTAGTTATAACAAGGGATAATATTGGCATGTTGGTTAATGGAGGCTATGGTAAGTTGTTGGCATTGTGAGAGGTTTGGGGTTCGAAACCCACGGGCTTCCTATATATGGTATATATAGTTACATAGTTAAAAACATATGATTCATTGTGCCCCCCATAAGGCATATTTTTTCGATCCCTAGGCCAAATTGGATTTCTAAAAGGTGCCACGTGGCACCTTTTGATTGGCCCACGTGGTGGCATGTCATTGGCCTAAGGTATGATCCTTGCCACATCATCGTTGATTGTGTTGTATGGATTTCCATGTCATACTAACCTATCCTACCACGTAAGTTGTCTTTAGTGCCACTTGTCCACCTTGTAGGTTGTATAGAGGCCATGTGTCACCCTTTCAATGGTGCTACGTGGACCGTACTTCCTGCCATGTCATCCATATGGATGACAAGTGAAATTTTTTTATTGGTCCAAATGGACCCCTAAAAATTCCATTTTAGGGTGACACATGGAATGTTCTGGTGCTACCACGTGTCCTTATTGATGTCATCATGTGTCATGTTGATGTCACCCTGACTGTATGGAGATGACATGTGTCCTTTTGACTTTGACTTTTTGACATGGTTGACTTGAACTTTAACCAACCATAACTTTTTCATATGAATTCTATTTGAGGAAATTTTTGCATTGTTGGAAATCTATCACCAATATCTACACAATGATGTTCTTTTCTTGGTAATTTGAGACGATCGAATTTTGAGATTTTATGGATCTCTATTACCTCTGTGAGCATTTCAGATCCTCCTGTACCTATGTGAGAGATCGTCAGATCCTCCTAGATCATCAGGATAACACTCTAAGTCTACCCATGTTCCACGGAATGGGTAAAGATGACACAAAACAACGTTGGTTCACATGCGAAGCAATATGGTCTGTGAAGAGGAACACATACGAAGCAACAAAGATCGCGCAATGGTTCAAGATTTTTTTGGATAAGTTGATGTTCCAAATCCAGGACATGCTACACAGAGAGTGGTTTGTTGTGATATTGATTCCCCATATTTGAGTCCCACTCACCTAGAAGAAGGTGATGAATCAAGTAGAGGTGGTAGAAATTTCCATGCGCTTAGAAGTTACGTCAGGAGGGGTAGAGTAGTCGACAGGATTGATACAGGGGCGGTCACAACTGGACAACTTGATAATGCAATTGCAATATATGGAAAAGAAGAAGGTCGTGCACGAGCATGTTTGGTGTACCACATGTCACACTGAGGGGCATTGTAGGGATGAGTGCCCTATACTTCTGAATTATGTTGCGACAAGGGTGCCAAGTCCATTCCCAACTGGATAAATGAAATGGTGTGAGATATGTCGACAGTGGGGCCATGTACCACCCTGCTTCCCAAATTTTCAAAAGTATAAAAGGACACATCATACTCCATTATGAGAGTTTTGTAAATCCAGGGGGCATGATTTCAATAACTATCGATCACTCCAGTTGATTCCAAACAATACCTGTGATGCATTTTGGGTACAAGAAGAAAAAAAGGGTGATGATCATGGTGGTTTTGAGAGAGGCATATACCATGGAGGTCCCAGAGAAGGTTATGGGTGCAGGTGAGCCTGGGGATATGGTGAAGGGGGAGTCAGACCCCCCACTTGTTTCAATTGTGGAGAAATTGGTCATGTATCAAGGTTTTGTACCAAACTATGCATTCTTTGTTCACATTTCTACAGTTGTGAACATGTCATAAAGCACTGTCCCAACTTAGTGAAGAAGTAGGAAGAAAAGAAGATGCATTGCAATATGGTGCATGTAGAGCCGCACAAAAATAAGAAGAAAGATGAAGAAGTTGATGTCCAGGTAGTAACCCGAGGAGGAGAGAAGACATGAACAAACTTTGAGCATGGTGAGGGCTTAGGTCAGAAGCCAGAGGGGAAGATTAGAAAGGCAACACAACTACCTCCTAAGTTCAATGTTTCCCAACAAAAATAGTTTATGCACGACGCACAAAAGGATATTAAAGAAGAAAGAGTGTGCGAAGAGTTGTGGCATGCAACACAGAGATCACTCGAGGAGGCTTGGATCTGTGAATAAGTGCAATGGGTGACACAGAGGTCGTTGGAGGTGTCCCATGTTTGAGAAGAAGTGGATAGGGTGACATAGAGATATCTAGAAGAGGTTCTCTCCCAAGAAGAGCTACTTCACGTGACACAAAGATCCTTGGAAGAAACTTGTGTGCCCAAAGAAATACAATGCACAACACGATGGTCATTGGAAGAATCTCATGAACATGATGAGTTGTGACGCATTGAACATAGAGTGCATGAAGAATAGTGTGTTAAGGAGTTACAACGCTCAGTGTGCGTAGAAACACTACATGACTTGGGTCACAAGGAAGAACCTAAAGATCAAGTACGTTCTTTCTTGCATTGATAAATGATCCATAGGCTACAAGTAAGTTGACACAAATGTTAGCGACTTGCATGAGGGAACAAGGAGTGGAGGGAACCATATCAACCCCTCTTCCAAAAAGAGATGTGTTCCTGGTCAGCAAGAAAAATCACACTTGTTGAGAATTCAAGATGACAACAGATCTTGGTGGCTATGACATGGATGTAGTCATGTTGGATCTGGCTT
>SNQJ01S0011455.1:302068-314573 GCA_010110895.2 Picea sitchensis | reverse complement strand
AAAAAATACTAACACAAACTTTCGAAGGAAGGGCTTGAAAATGGAATTCATCAACCCTTGGAATGTGGAAGGTGCATTTGTAAGGCCAAAAGGCATGACCAAAAATTTATATTGGCCTTCATGAGTTCGGAATGTTGTTTTTGGGATATCTTCTTCCTTCATTCTAATCTGATGATACCATGAACGGAGATCCAATTTTGTGAAATAGATTGTTCCATGTAGTTCATCTAACAATTCATCAATGACAGGAATATGAAACTTATATTTAATAGTGATCTTGTTGATATCTCTATAATCTTGACACATACGCCATGAGGTATCTTTTTTTAATACCATTACCACTGGTGCAGAGTAAGAACTTTGGCTAGGTCCAATAATGCCAGCCTCTAACATTTCTTCAACCATGCACCCAATTTCACTCTTCTGGGCATAAGGGTATATGTATGGCCTGATGTTAGGAGGAACACTCCCAGGAATTAGGTGAATTTCATGATCATCATTTCGAGTGGGCGGAAGACCTTTGGGAATATTTTCAAATACTTTGGAATGATTATCAATGATCCCTTGGAGATATTGAGGAATAGATGGCTTAGATGTTTGAACATCTATTGAGCATAGTTGTGCAATAACTCCTTGATGCCCCTTTTTCAATAATTTTGTCATGCCATTAGAGCTTATCACCTTATCAGGTTTCCCTGTGATACCTCTTAACTCAACTTCTTTTCCTTCCAATGAAAATTTCATGAAAAGTTCTTGAAAATTAAAAGCCACTGTTCCTAATGATTGTAACCATTGGATTCCTAGTACAACATTAGCACCACCCATGGGTATAGAAATCATTGGACTATTCATTACATATTCGCCCATAGTAAGATTCATTTTATTTCATTTTCCTGAGCAATTGATAGTTCCTCCATCTGCAATCATTACTTGAAGATCTGGTGCTAGATATACAAAGAAATTGAGAGCTTTGGCTAATTTATAGTGAATGAAATTATGAGTACTTCCAGAATCAATTAGGACTATTACCTTTTTTATTTTTAATGTATCCTTCGATATTGAGGGTTTGAGGAGTGCTAATTCTAGCCAATGCATTACACGATATTGTGGGAGTCAACTCTTTAGACGAAATTGCTTCTACGTTTTCATCTTGAGATGGTTCTTGTTATTGTTCTTCTTCCTCTTCACAATCTATGTAGAATAATTTCTTCTCATCACACTTATGACCCTTACTGTACTTGTTATCACAATTAAAGCATAAACCTTTTTCTTTTATATCGTCCAATTGTTGAGGTATCAACCTTGTAGCTTGAGGTCTTTTAGAGGAAGGAGCATTATTCTCTCTATAGATGTTGGGATTTTTCCTTCTATTAGCCATAGCCATATTTTTACTTTCAACATTTCTTTCCACCTTAAATGCATTCTCCAATGATTTGGGTTCCCAAAGGCGAACCTCATGTTGAATGTTATCCTTTAAAGTTCCTATTAATACATCAATCAAGTGCTCATCTGGAATATCTGTTACCTTTATATTCAATCTTTGGAAGTTTTCAATGTGCTCTGTAACTGAACCCTTTTGCTTGAGATTTATCCATTGGCTAAAGAAGGTATTGCTCCTTGTATCCTCATAGTTTTCTATCATTTATTCCGTGAAAATTGTCCAAGTGACGAGTGATTTTCAAGAACAAATCCATCGATACCATACAAATTGATTGGGTTCTAAATATAAAGAAGCAATTCATACCTTTTGTGTATGTGGCACATTATGTAGATCAAAGAATTGCTCCATCTTAAGTATCTATGTGATTGGGTCGTTGCCATCAAAATTCCTCATATCGATATTAGGAACGCGGTTGGTCTTCAACCCAAAGTTGGAATTTCTCCATTCTTTATTCACCTTCCTTGTGTCCTCATCATGAATTTCATGGGAAACATTTTCACTTTTAGGTGTCCTCTCTATTATGAAATTTTTCAATCCTTCCATGATCTCCCCTTTTAAACCCTCCATCATCTCTTGTAGTTCATCTTTTGCTACTGTCTTCTTTTGTAAATCATTTATGTCCCTACTCATTTCCTCACCTTCATCAAGAGTCCATGTATGATTGTCTGGAGGCTTATTTGGTGTAGAAGTTCCCTTTTTGGGTGGCATGTTGGCCAAGTATCAGTTTTGAACCTTGATTTTTAGGTGGTTCTACTAGACAATATTTCTTCTGCTGTATCTCCAAAGTTTCAGCCCTTTTGGGTATGAAACTTTATTTTTTGTAGTTCTCTAATATTTATTCTATGAAATGCCATGGGTCTGATCAAAATTGGATGTGCCAAGTGGAATTTATGGTAACTTCCCCACAACTTATTGATTTTTTTCCTTTCCAGGAGATGTCACTTGTATAGCGTGCCCTGCACAAAATAATTGATATAAAATTTTGAAACTCGTACCATAAATACGACAGACTGTCCACTATCCAATGCAACTAGTATCACTTAATTTGGATACTATAGGAATAAGTTATGATTGTTTTACCTGGAACACCTTATTGATACTAGTCAGATACCCTATCTTCCACAAGGTGTATCTACAAATGTAAGAAGACCCAAAAGATAAATTGTTTACCACAGATACCTTACTAATTTCTGTGAATATCCTTCAATGTTAAGGGTTTGAAATGTTAAAGAAAATAGTTTATAGAGAAAATTCTACAATGACTCAGTTCAAGATGATTCCAGAACCCTATCTTGCACATAATGTATCTCTAAAATTATAAGGCATCAAGAGCTAAAATTTTAACCCAACGTACCCTGATCCGTTTACTAAATATCCTCCAAGTTGTTCCTTCTGAAACGTTGTAGAAAACAAGTTATAGCAAAAATTCCAAGGTGTCTCATATGTAGCAACAAAACCCCAAACCTTGAGCTCTAATACCATATGTTAAGAACCAAATATCAATATAGTATAGAAAAACCTCAGAATAAGTACTCAATGCCTTGAAAAAGAGAGAAATTCATATAATAAGCCTCTTCGAGGGGGAAAACTCCTTATGCCCACATAAATGTACAATTACAAGATGATTCCAAATGAAAATATCTCCTTGGTATATATAGGAGACTAGGAGGTATAATTATAACTAATGGAATAAAGATGACATAAATAAAATAACATTACTAATGTAATATGCCCCAATTAAGGGGTAATGAGCCAATATTAGGGCTTAACATTTTTTCAAAGGTTATTTGGGTAGGTATTATTGATAGAGAAAAGTGCGGAAGGAAAAGTGCGACAGAAAAAGTGTGGAAGAAAAATCGCAGTAGGAAAAGTGCAGTAGGAAAAGTGTGGCAGAAAAAGTGTGGCATGAAAAGTGAGCCAAGAAAATCGAGGCAGGAAAAGCGTGACAGAAAAATCATGGAAGAAAAATCATGGAAGAAAAAGTGTAGCAGAATAATCACAGAAGAAAAACCGCAGGAGAAAGAGTGTGCAGAAAAATCACGGCTGAAAAATCGCGACAGCAAAACCCTGGCAACATAACGCTACAAGAGGGAAAAGGGTATGAATTTCATATGTGTAGTGTTGAATTTATGAATTTGGTTAATTTTTTTCCTTGTAAAGCTATTGGATGCCCTCATGGAAGTTTTAGGCTTGCTGCAGAGTTTATATGAGGTAGATCTATTGAAGTTTAGTATTGGTTCATGTTGAGGGATTTTGGTTGAGGTATCTTGCTGGAGTTATTGGTACATATAGAGGTTGTATAACAATGAGTTTCTAGCACATGGTTTGAGGTACAGACTTATGGTATAGTGTTTGAGGTATATGTGATAATATCATATTGGTTGATGAGTATACAATGACAGGTTTCTGAGTAACATATTTGACAAAATATGTTATGATAGTGACATAATCATTTTCTAGATTTGGCACTTATATTTCAGGGTGGTTGGATGGGGAAAGGATATGTGGTTGTAGACAGATAACATAGAGGGTTGTATCCTCCTTCTGGTTGTAGCTAGATATTGGGGAGTTGGATCTTCCCTTAGGTCGTAGCCTGGAAAATGGGGATCAGAGTCTCCTTCCAGTTGCTGATGGAAAAAAAAAGGCAGTTGGTGCTTCCAAAGAATTTAATTCTTAAAGACAAATAAGAAAAATCATTCTATTGTTTTCTCTCGCATTGGGTTTCCATGTAAAAAATATTGGTGTACTTTGTATGTGTATAATTGTTCATTTGTTCATGGTTTTTTTACTCTGCACTTATTGGATAATAATGCTATATTGATCATAAAGATAAATAAAACTTGCATACTATGGTAAAAGGATTAAAAAACTCTATTACTTATTCACTCCCCCTCTCGGTAATCTAACATTTGGTATCAGAGTGGGTTTCTTCAAAAATCAGTTTAACCACTGAAAGGTATATCATGGAGAGCAATAGTATGTATAAAAATGGAATACCACAATTTGATGGAAAAAACTATGTATTCTGGAGCAGAAGGATGAAAAAATATGTACCTACACAAGGATTTGAAGTTTGGAAGTCAGTTGTATATGGATACAAAGAAGCAGTAGTTTCACCAACAAATGAAAAGGGAAATAAACTCAGTCTAAATAATTCAAAATCCACAAATGAAATTTTGAATGGTCTTTGTGATTTGATATATATCAAAGGTATACATTGAAGCTCCGCTAAAGAGATTTGGGACAAACTTCAAAATATTTATGAAGGAGATTCAAAAATCAAAGCACCAAAGCTTCAAACTTACAGAGGTAAATTCAAATAGCTAAATATGAAGGAAGATTAGAATATTGCATCTTACTTCTTACGAATTGATGAAACAATGAATGTAATCATAGGATTGGGAGAAGAAATTGAACAATCTATAATTGTTCAAAATGTACTAAGATCTCTTCCAATAAGATTTGATCTTAAGATCTCAACACTAGAATAAAGAGTAGATCTAGAATTAATAAGCATGGATGAACTAAATGGAATCTTCACAATCTATGAAATGAGAACTAAACAGAAAAATACAGGTATAAAAGAAGAAACATTCAAAGAATACAAAAGGTCAAAAAAAAGGGCAAGAAAAAAGAAAAAGAATATAACAACAACACTGACATCTCGGAAGACAATGAAGAAGTGGTCAACTTTGTCAGAAGATTGAAAAAGGGAACCAACGACATATATCAATGTAAGCTTTCATTGATTAGTTTTAATTGTGATGGTATTGGTAATTTTTCTAACAAATGTACTCATAAGAAAAAGAAAAGAAATGATGAAGATGATTCAAATAGAAAAAAAACATACAATGGCAAAAGAACCAAAAAGAAAGTCTTCAAGAAAATTTTATGCACCAAAGAAGATAGCTCCTCATCAGATGAATATAAAGTCAGTGAAAGTGAGACACAAAGAGTTATATTCATGTCAATAGAATATTTTGATAAAGAAGAAACCGAAGAAGAACATGAAGAGGCATAAGTTGACTACTGAGAAGAACTGTTGAGTGTTATAGAAGTTATAAAAAGAGAAAAGAAGAAAAACATGAAGATCCAAGCTGAACTAGACAAGAAACAAGACACTTAAGAACTAGATCATATGATCATAGAATTGAAGGTTCAAATAGAAGAAGATAAAAGAATTGAAGAAGCACTCAAAGAATAGTTAGAAGAAAGAGACATGATCATTGGAAATTTGGAAGCAAAGATTGTCACATTGAGAAATGATCTTCAAAATAAAAATATTCAGAATAACTCAAAAGTTTTGGAAGAAATTATCAACAGACAAAGGCCTAATCATGACAAGTCCAGAATTGGATACAATCAGATATAAAAGGGATCAATATCCAAAACAACATATCAAGAAACATATCCAAAAAACTATGAAGAAATAGTCAGAGGGGATAGGAAGTTATACAAGGAAGATCACAGGGACATTCCTCCACCGAGAAGATTCATATTTCATAATCAATGACAGTAAAAAACAAACATGCCTCAGGAAGAAGAAGGATCAAGAAGAGTAACTCCTTTCATAAGATATTCAAATCTCGGGTATCAAACTGTCTTTTTTGGTTTATGTTATGCATACAATAATTTTGGACACAAAGTTGTAAATCGCAGAGCTAATAGTAAGAAAAAAAACAACTTTTAAAGTCATACACATAATGGTTATCCAATAAGGCTTAGTGAAAAACAAAGAAGAATCTACAACAAGTTTGAATCATTGAAAACTGAAGTGGAATGATACAAGTGAAAAAAATTGGACACATGGCCAAGTATTGTAGAATGACAATTCCTTCTAGAGAAACACCACAAAATAATAACAATCGTAGACAAAAAACTCAAAATAGAACATAGATAAGAAAGAGGAATAAATATATCAATGAATGATGCACACTCACTCTACAATCTAAGCATAAGAAGTGTGGTTGGTATGTTAAAAGTGGTTTCTCAAAGAACATGACAGTTGATGAATAAAATTTTCTAACATTGAGAAAGGAAAGATATGGATTAGTCTCCTTTGGAAATGACGAATCAACTAGAATCATTGGAAAGGGCATAGTTAGAATTGGAAACAAGGATACCAAAGAAGAAAAGTTTCTACTAGTGGAACATATGAAACATAATCTTATAAGTGTAAGTCAAATGTGTGGACAAGGTCACAAGCTTATGTTTGATTCACATAAATGCAAGATAAGAAAAGTAGGTTTAGGAAAATTGGTTTAAAAAATTGTAATATCTTCAAGCAACATATATGTATTAAGTGAAATTGGAAATGAAAAGTGTTTTCTAGGGAAGGAAGATGAAGTTTGTCTATGGCACAGAAGAATGGGTCACATAAAATTTGATAACCTCATCAAATTCAGCAGAAAGGAAGCAGTCATAGAAATTCCCTAGATCATGAAGCCAACCAACAATTTATGCAAGCATTGTCAACGACGAAAGAAAACAAAGACTAGGTTCAAATCAAAGGAATACTCAACGACAAGACCACTGGAAATTGTTTATACTGATCTAGATGGGACAACTATAAAAAGGTTTTAAAAGGTGCGCAATACTTTATGTTATTGGTTCATGATTATATAAAAATGATTGGAGTTTGTTTTCTCAGAAATAAGTCATAAGAATTTGAAAACTTCAAGGTATACAAGGAAATGGTTGAAAATGAAGTGGATTCGAAAATGAAATGCTTGATTTTGATAATGGAGGAGAGTTTACTTCAAAGGAATTTATGTATTTCTAATGCAAGCATGGTATAAAAAGGCAATTCTCCGTTACTAGAACACCTCAATAGAACGGGGTCATAGAAAGAAAGAACATGGAAATACAGGATATGTCTCAAACAATGTTAAGGGATTCCAAGTTGACAGATGTTTTTTGGACACATGCAGTGTATACAATAGTTCACATTCAAAACAAAATAATTCTTAGTAACAAAAGTGACAAAACTCCTTACGAGCTATGGAAAGGAAGACTAGCAAATGTGAAGCACTTCAGAGTCTTTGGAAGTAAATACTACATCAAAAGAGAAAATGAAAGAATGAGAAAGTTTGATTCTCATGTAGACAAGTGAGTACTTGTTGTTTACTCAAGTACAAGTAAAGAATACAAATGTTACAATATAAGGCTCAACAAAGTTGTGGAAAGAATCAATGTAACGGTTGATGAGACAGGTGGACAAAAATTAAAGGAAGAAGAAAAAGAGTCAGTGGAATAGGTTAATGAAGAAGAATCAAAGGATGAAGAAGCAAAAAAAGGGTAAGATGAAGAAAATCAAATAGAATTAAAAGATAAAGAACAACAAGTACCTCCAAAGAAACCTAGAAAATGAATACAAAAGAATCATCCATCAAATCATATTATTCGGAACAGAGATGCAGGAGTTGAGACTAGAAGAAGAATTCATTCACAAAAACAACACACCTAGCACTCTTATATTAAATTGAACCAAACAGTTTGGAAGAATCCAACAAGGATGAATTTTGGATAAAGGCCATGGATGAAGAATTGGATCAAATAGATAAGAATGACACTTGGGAATTGGTTCCAATACCAAGGTACAAGAATGTGATTGATACAAAATGGGTCTTCAGAAATAAATCGAATGGAGATGGACAGGTTACCAATAAAAAATATAGATTGGTATGTAAAGGATATGTAAAGGTTGAAGGTATCGAATTTGAGGAGACATTTTCCCCAGTTTCCAGAATGGAACCAATCACATTGATACTAGATTATGCATGTTCAAAGAATATTAAATTGTAACATATGGACGTGAAATCAACCTTTTTGAATGGAGAACTAGAAGAACAAGTCTACATTGAGCAACCAGAAGGATTTCATTTATCAAAAAATGAAGATTATGTTTGCAGATTAAAGAAGGCCCCGTATGGTCTCAAACAGTCCCCCAGAGCATGGTATTCCAGAATAGACAGATACTTACAACAACAAGGGTTTAGGAAAGGAAATGAAGACATCAACCTCTACATCAAGGTAACTCAAAATAGTATTTTATTAATTGAATTTTATGTTGATGATATTATTTTTGGAAGTGATGATGACATGTTGAGCCAAAAATTTGCAAATGACATGTAGAATGAATTTGAAATTTCATTACTTGGAGACCTATCCTTCTTTATGGGTCTTCAGATATGTCAAAGCAACCAAGGAATTTTTATTTCTCAAACCAAGTATATCAGGGAAATGCTAAAGAGGTTTAGAAAGGAAGATTGTAAACTAGTCAGTACTCCTATGCAAACCAATTTCATGTTAAGTAAATATGATGATTCAAAGTATACATATCATAGGCAGTACATGTCAATGATTAGCAACTTACTTTATGTGAAAAGATCCAGACCACATGTAATGCAGGAAGTTGGACAGGTGTCAAGATTTCAAGCAACACCAAAGGAATCACGTGTTCTATAAGTAAAGAGGATATTCAAATATCTCAAGGGTACATAAAATTTTGGATTATGGTATCCAAAAGGAAACAATTTATCACTTGTTTATTACACAGATGCAGATTGGGAAGGTTGCATTGATGATCGATGAAGCACCAATGGAGAAACCTTCTACTTGGGTGAGTGTTTGGTATCTTTGCTAAGCAAGAAACAATCATTAGTATCATTATCTACTGTCGAAGTAGAGTATATTGTAGCAACAACATGTTGTACATAGGTTCTATGGATGAAACAAACTCTGATAGATATATAGGTTGAGTATGATGAACCCATTCCAATCTATTGTGATAATACAAGCGCATCAGTATCTCATAGAACCTAGTGATTCACTCCAAGAAGAAGCACATTTCAATCAAGTATCACTTTCTATGGTAACATGTTGTAGAGATGAACATCAAAGTTGAATATTTGGGAATAAAATAACAAGTGGCATATATATTTACAAAACCACTTCCAAGGGAATCCTTTGAGTATCTTCACCAAAGACTCGAAGTAATTTCTACTCCAAAATGAATACTTTTGAATGCTTATCTTATATGTCTTATAGTTACACAAGGAAACACCATAAAGAGGATAGTTCAAGTTGGGGGAGCAATTTTAGGAAGAGTTCAGTCAAGGGGAGCATCCCCAAGGAGAGTTTAGTTAAGGGGAGCATCCCCGGACGGGAAGTTACCCTTGCCATTGATGTCAAAGGGGGAGAGATTTATCAGATGTAGGATAGAGAGTTAGATGAGTGGAGAGAGAGCACCGAGGCATGGTTCCATGGGGAGCGATGGTCACAGGGGGAGCATGAGCAATATGAATTTAGTATTTCATCAAAGTGTTTACATCAATTTGAAAGGGGGATATTGTTGATTAATTGGGTTGGTTTTCATTGATGTAAACCCTTGAAGAAAGTTTGGTAGAAAATTCTGGTAACCCCAATAGTATGATCAAGGGACTTCAGTTTGATTGATGTATAATGGTATAAAGTTAATATATTTTCAAGTAAGACTATTCTAGATGGATAATACATGTCATTCCATTTCCGGTGATATACGAAACATCACATAAATCTTCACGGTTAGAGAGTTATGGCTTGGTGAAGTGGAGAACCCTCATGAGTTATCTAGAAGGTCAAAGAAGTGAAATTAATTCTGGAATCTCCTAGAAGAAGTCGACTAGTCAAGTGGGTGGAACTAGGAGTTATTCATGGGTTAAGTTGTTGCAATAAGAAAACAATTAAAAATAATTTAGTTGCAACTAGAAGTGGATAATTTACTATTTGTAGTAAAGTGAGTTAGAGGTGGACAAGTAGTTAGAAGTGGGTTACCCCTAAAAGAAGGAAAGTGGGTTAAGTTGGTTAGAAGGTAACCCCTTGAGTAAGCTACATGGAAGTATAAATAAGAGAGAAAGACTCTCTCATTAGCACCTATTGAATATAATTGAATATCTATTCTGTGAAAGGTTATTTGGGAAGGTATTATTGATAGAGAAAAGTGTGGTAGAGAGAGTGTGACAAGAAAAGTGCGGCAGAAAAAGTGAGGCAAAAAAATTATGATGGGGAAACTGCGGCAGAAAATGTGCGATAGGAAAAGTGTGGCAGAAAAATCGTGGCAAGAAAAGTGTGGCAGAAAAAACACGGCAGAAAAACTGTGGCATAAAAATCGTGGCAGAAAAAGTGCGGTAGAAAAATCGCAACTGAAAAATCGCGACAGCAAAACCGTGACAACATAATGCTACAAGAAGAAAAAAGATATGATTTTCATATGTAGTGTTGAATTTATGAATCTGGTTGAGGGTTTGCCTTGTAAATCTATTGGATGCCCTCTTGGAAGTTCAGGGCTTGCTGTAGAGTTGATCTGAGGCAGATCTATTGAAGTTTAGTATTGGTTCATGTTTGAGAGATTTTGGTTGAGGTATGTCGCTAAAGTTATTGTTACAAATAGAGGTTGTGTAACAGTGAGGTTCTAGCACATGGTTTCAGGTACAAAATTGTGGTATAGTGTTTGAGGTATATGCGATCATATCATATTGGTTTATGTGTATACAATGACAAGTTTCTCAGTGACAGATTTGATAGAACGAGTTTTGATAGTGACATATTCAATTTCTACATTTGGCACTTATATTTCTGGTCGGTTGGATGGGCCAAGGATAGGTGGTTGTAGCCAGAGAAAATAGGGGGTTTTAGCCTCCTTTTAGTTATAGAAAGACAATTGGGGAGTTGGATCTTCCCTCAGGTTGTAGCGTGGAAATAGGGGGTCATATCCTCCTTCCAGTTGCAGCTAGAAAATAAAGTAAGTTGGTGCTTCCAATGAAAGTAATTCTTAAAGAAAAATCATTCCATAGTTTTCTCCCGCATTGGGTTTCCACGTAAAAAATATTGGCGTATTGTGTATGTGTATGATTGTTCATTTGTTCATGGTTTTTTTACTCTGCACTTATTGGATGATAATTATATATTTATCATAAAGATAAATAACACTTGCATATTGTGGTTAAAAGGATTAAAAAAGGATTAAAAAACTCTATTATTGATTCACCCCGCCTCTTAGTAATCCAACAGTACCCAAGAAATGGGTACATTTTATATTAGTATATAGGAAGATAGTTTTGGTATTGGTTGTACCAGGTATGCTACAAGTTAGTTTAGAGCATTCTTGGAGAGTGTGTTTTGGTAGCGTGGCCCAACCTAGTGGTTGGGTACATTATAGGTCAAGAGCCTAATATGGGTAAATGATAGAGTAATGAAAGTTGTGTAATATGAGATGATGAAGATGATCCCTCGTATTTAAATATTGAGAAAACACACACTATTACACAAACTAATAGAAAAAGGAGTGTTGAAAACAAGAGTACTCATATTTTTTAGGACTAAATGAATGATGTTGTTGAAATGGAGGTTGATGATATCAATGTACCCGAGTGGGTTGCATTATAGATTGCAAAGATATAACATATAATAGAAGAATTTTCTTGAGAGGAACCAATTTTTTTTGAAGAAAAATCATTGACTTTACACAATACCGAGTACAATAAAGAATAAAACTAATTGCAAATTGAAAGATTTCATGCTAAAAATAAAACATTTACTAAAAGATGAAATTCATAGGTAGATGTCTCTAGTGTTGAACCCTATGGAATTATTTAGTTTCACTTGACTACTAGAGATACTCTATTGCATTGAATTTTGGAGCAAGATCTTGAAAATGTTATATTGAAAAGGAGAATAAGTGAACTAGAGGATGCGCTCAGTCGTAAGACATTATTTACTGAACCAATATCCATTTTTTCTCCAGATCCAATTCCAAAAGATAGACCAGGCACAATGTGTAAGTTCAGGAAATCCCCACATTTTTTCATTGGCATAAGGACATATGTCATCGAAAACATAAATGAATGGATCAATATCATTTTAGAGGTAGGGGAAGTCAACACTAGCTTGAGGAATTTGGGACAAAAAATTGCTTCTTTTATGGGATATCTACACTAGGATTTGAAAAATGACATTTTTTTCTATAAAAATGATTTAAGTACATTTGTGGCATGAATGAAAAGTATGAGTGACTTTGCTAGGAAA
>SNQJ01S0011455.1:275625-301281 GCA_010110895.2 Picea sitchensis | reverse complement strand
TTTTACAATAGGCAAGAGTTGCAACCTTTTCTTGAACCAACTGTCTCATATAGTGAGTATGTAGTTCAAAATGCTTCATTTTATTGTGAAAAATATGATTGTAATGAAATTGAATGACACTTTCATTATCACAATAGGTTGTATTTGAGGCCTGTATACAAACCCAAATTCACCCAAGAGTTGGATAATCCAAACTACCTCTATTCCTACATTAATGACGCCATGATACTCAAGTTCTATAGTTGACAGAGAGATTACCTTATGTTTCTTGGGTGACCGAACCAAGGATCTAGTTCTGAATCAAAACACATAGCCATAAGGTGACTTATGATCATCAATGTCACCTTCCCAATCAAAGTCAGTGAATCCGACCAAAAAATATGAACTTTGACAATATTTGATACCAAGGCGAGAGGTACCCTTTAGATAATGAACAATCCTTTTGAAAAATATCCAATGGCTTTCTCGAGGATCCTCCATAAAATGATAAACCACACTAATGACAATGGAGAGGTCAAGTCGATTGTTAGTGAGACAAATAAGACTATTGACTAGTTTTCGATAGAGAGTAGCATTAACTTTCAAAGATTGACGGGTTTTACTAAGCTTAACTTTGGAATGAAAAAGAGTAGAATATGGATTATATTTTTCCATGTTAAAACATTTCAAGAGATCCAGTACATATTTAGATTGATAAATGAATAAACCATATGAAAGAGGTAATAATTGAAGACCCAAAAAATATTGCAGAAGTCCAAGATCTATTATATTAAAGGATTGATCAAGTTGTGTCTTCAATATAAAATTGATATCAATGTGATTTCTATTTATAACCAAGTTGTCATCATATAAAACAACAATTAAGGTATCTCCATGAGTATGAAGTAGATGTAGACTATCATCAAATTCACATAGTTTGAAGCCAAGATGGAGAAATAAACAATTAATCATAGCATACTAAGCTATGGGATAGAGCCATGAAGAGACTTATGAAGTTGAAAAAAAATATTAAAATATTTCACAAAACCAAGAGGTTGTTTCAAGAAAATTTCTTCAGATAGGTCACCATGAGAAAGGAATTTTTCACATCAATCTCATGGATATGCCATCCAAAATTATCAACATCAGAATAATAAGTCAAATAGAGTTCATATTTACAACATGGTCAAATGTATTAGTGCATTCGATGCCTTATTATTGAGAAAATCCTTTCATGACCAGACGAGCTTTATGACACTCAACAACACCTTTACAGGTAAATTTGATCTTATAGACCCATTGACATTTCACAATTTTCTTCCCTTAATTTTGAGGAACTAAATACCAAGTATGATTCTTCACAAGAGAATCCATTTAATTATACATAGCCTACTCCCATTCAGGTTATCCTTGTGCATCGAAGTAAGAGACATTCTCACATGTTTCAAGAAAATGAGCCATCAAAGTAAGATTGTCTTGTTGCTTCTGACTATGAGTTTGTTAGCCTAAATAAATATTATCGACATGAGGACCAACAAATTCAATCGTCATAGAAACCCATCAAGGTAGACAAGAGAGGGTGGAATTGATATTCACTACATAAGGGAAATCAAAACAAGGAACACTTTTAGTAGAATGAGATGAAGCACAAGTTGAATCATAAATCGACTAGTCAGTTGACTCAGGAACAGAGGTCAATGACCTAGTCCAAATAGAAACAATGTTTGATTGTCCATTCAAAGGAATGAAAAATGGAACAGGTGAAATACTTTTGGAAACAACATGAGATGGACCATATTGTAATAAACCAAAGGAAGCATTGAAAAACTTAATGCATGAAGAATTATCATCAATAACACATTTCTTGTGATAATTATCTTTTATTTCACAAGGTCAAATAATCGATAGGCTTTGGACTCTTGATGGACTCTTTGCATCCAATGTATTCCTATAATCATCTCGAATATGATCCCAAGAAACACATTTGAATACTCAGAGGTGCTCGATAAAGTTTTTTTGCAACACCATTTCTTGATTGGAGTCACATAACTAATAGGTCTAGTCAGAATGCAGTTCAAGAGATTGTTTGCACATTAGACAACTTCATCCCAAAAACATGTCGGTAGCTCTTTGGTCTTCAAAATACAATAATCCATTTCTACTAAGGTTTGATTCTTATGTTCCACAACAACACCATTTTTTTAGGAGTATGAGTAACATATCAATGTAAGTCAATACCAAATAAAAAAAGGTATTCTTCAAAGGGTCGATTCACATATTCACCACCATTATCTGATATCAAGCACTTGATATGTCCACCACATTTCTTTTAAGAAAATTCTGTAAATTTGTTGAACTTTTATAACACATGATTCTTATTTTTTAATAAATATACCTAAGAGAATATAGAGAGGTCATGATAAATAAAGGTCAAAATATACTTTGAACCTACTAAGGAAGGTAGATTGATACATCACAGATCACTATGAACCAACTCCAAGAGGTTCCATGTTCGTTGTGCTTTCTCAGAGTCAAATGGTGTCTGATAATGCTTTCCCATAATCTATCATGTATAGACTGTATGAGGTGGAAGGACATTAGGTAAACTTGGAACCATGTTTTGTTTGGCCATCAACTTCAGACTTTGAAAATTTAGGTGTCCTAGTTATTCATGCCAGATTTGAGTCCACTCATTAGTGTGATAAATAAGGGCAGTGGATTCAAATTCTAGTTGAGTTAGGTCGCAAAAATTGCACATTCTTTCGTTTGAGTCAAGAAACCCTTTGGAAAAAATTGAATTACCATTTTTTAGATACCAAACGAAGAACCAATCTGGCCAAAAGTCCACAATATTACAATTCTATGTCAGTTGAGAAACAAATAAAAAATTTGCACTCAAATTAGGAACATGATAAACTCTGAAAATTTTTCCATGTCGATAAGGAACATCGCCATCATCAATAATGTCAAGAGAAAAATCATCAACAATGTAGATCTTTCGCTCCACATATTTATCCAAGGACATGAACAAGGAAGAATCCTTAGCCATATGATGAGTGCATCAAGCATCAACTACCCATTCACTCTTTGTGGCATGAGTGAGTGATGCTTGAGAATTTATGACTTGGAAGGTGAAATCATCAACAGGTTGATGACTATTTGACATGTCTCTTGCAATTGACTTGTCTTTCTCCTCTAAGTCATATCTCTTCATATAGTACACTTTCTCCACATGTCTAGTTTTTCCATAGTACTGACATTTCTTATTTCGATTCTTCCAAGGTTCATTAATCCTCCCTTTGATTTTATGGTGAAGGAATTATGGTTTGTGTGTAGGGGTATCAAACCGTCCTCTTTCCTTATGATTCACCTTTCCCTTTCCCTTGAGAAAGTGAGCTTCATTTTTTCCACAAAGTTTCGTTTCATCAAGAAATCTATGTTGATAATTAATTAGTAAGACATAGATATATTTAAAGGTATAATACTTGCCATCTTCTTTGATTGTCTTCCATTTAGTCTAGAAAGTGGAACTAAAGATGTTGAATGGTGTTCTTAGATTCATTAAGACCAAATTGATGAGTTTTCCATCCTTCTACTGATAATTCTTCCCACATTCAACCAATTTCAACTGGATATCTTTCACATGCATCAAATGGTTCTTAACTGTATCAAAGGAATGAGCATCAAGAGATATCAATTATTTCTCTAGCTACATGACTTGCATTTAATGGATTTTTTTGAACAAATAGTTCAAATTATTCCAAAATTGATGAGGACTATCGATTCCGCTGGTATGAAAATGAATCTCACACAATATATAGGTCATGATTACCCCTACATCCTTATCCTTCTTTCCATCGATGAAAAAATTCATCTGTTCATCTGTCAGATCTCGAATCATAATCTTTGTATATTGCCAAAGTCCCTTATTTTTCAACAAGGTCTCCATATCTAGTGTCCATATAAATCATAGTTGACTCCATTCAAAACAACGAGATTAATATACAAAACCATTTTTGATATCCAAAATATATTATCTATTTCCATGAGTTACAGTCGAAAAATCATCGACCCAAAGTCAATCACAAATAAATATGACTCGATAGTTTGTAGACAACAGACAAGGTCTACACTAGTCACTTTGATACTGTGTTGTGGATTGAGTGTAACCCTTAACAAAACAAATATCAGAACCTGTAGAATAAGAAAAGAGGAATAACTTCATAGAATATTGGTGTTTTCTAAAGAAACCGTTATATCACTTAAGAATGACACGTTGTGATTAGAACATCACAATGCATTATTACACACACAATTGACATGATTCGCATATGCACATCCAAATGATCCATTAGGTGCTTTAGTTATAGTCTCAAGATCTAACCAACTTCCTTGAAATAAAAATTATCATATCCACATACGACCATCAGTTTATAGACTTGACTCTGTCAAATACACATTGTCTAGTTAGCTACGAAACCCAAGTCGACCCGACCATTCATTAGTCTATATTTGATTGGTCGGCTGGTTGATCCATCGACCCACTATATTTGACTGGTATTCGATTTTCTAACCAATAGGCTAGTCGACTCCTTCACTGATTGATGTTGACTTCCAGTCAGCTTCACAATCGATTTTCTACAACTATTGATTAATTGTATGATCAATTGAATCCAAGAAAAGTGTGATGATCCATTAGAACCTAAGGTTCTAATAAAAGGTTGATGGAAAAATAAGTGATTCATTTTTTAAATCGCTTGAAATAGTTAGGAAACTTGAGGGCCCACAATTGTTTAGAGAATCTAATTTATTAACCTAGGATAAATTGGAAATGGAGTTAAACATACAAAAAACATCTTGGTCGAGTGAGTTTGATAATCTCACTTACTTTTCAGAGGATGAGATTAAATGATGGCTAGTTAATTTTTTGAATGATAATGAAGATCAACTATCATCAAATCAAGAATTACACTCCATGTTCCAAGCAATGCAAGATGAGATATTATCTCTCTGGATGAAGAAAGAGATAACAACACCACCATTAAAAGAGTATATGGAAGAGTGGCTCAAGAGTTTATTGAAATATATAACTTATCCAAGAATCAATTGAACTGAAACGGGTCAAGTTCAAGTTATATATTTTTATATATATGGAGGCTCAATAAAGAAAAAAAGTGAGATACATCCAACATTTAGCTTTAACTTTTGTGAGTGCACTCCTTTCTGAAGCATTTCCCTTATTTCTTCCCAATCTATAATTATCCATCTTTACTTTTTCATTTCTTAATAGTAAAGTCAATCCCTGATTGTTTTTTCCGTCTTCTTCTTCTAGGTCTGCTAGTATATTTGGTCCACAAGAGCCCCATCCCAATCCATTTGGAATATCACATTCCTTTAATAGTTTATGTATCAGGAATATTATGTTGTGTTGTAGGAAAACATTTTATTCAAACTTGAAGAATCTATGTGTAATATTCTTTTAAAGACTCTCATAGAGATTTTTTCTTGGAGTTCGTAAGTTTTATGATTTCTTACTTTTATATAAGCATGAGGTATCAAGTATGTTTGGTCTATGCATATTATTCTATTAAAGGAATGGAATCATTTAAATCTCTATGGTCTTTTACCACCAATATATTTTATGTGTTATGAGTATTTCTTCAAATATTTTTCCTCGTTACTCAAACAAATGGATTTGATGGAATGAATATAGTTATCATATATATTTCAATTAAGACTGTTATTTTTTCGATTACTACTTATTTGTTATCCTTTCACTTATTTTACCACCTGGTTCAGTCATAGGTGTAGATGATATGAATGTTTAAATTTACTGTTTTTCATAATCATATTGAAAATCTAAATGAAAAAGAGGAGTACCACCTCTATAAAAACTAAGAGGGTAAATTAATAAATTCTTTATAAGAATACCCTACAAGGTTGACTCTTTTCCTTAACAACAAAATAGATAAATAATATCCTATGGTTGGGTGCAACTATCGAGGTCTATAACCATAAAAAAATGTATCAGAGGAATATTTCAAGTTGGTGGTATGTAAATTTCGAAGTACCCCACTACCCCAATAGTGTGGGTGGTTGGGTACACCACTAACACTGCGTCTTCATCATCTTCATTGAATTCTTATTTTCTCTCAACATTTCCTTTGTAGTTGTGTAATTAGTCGGGAATTGGTGTTTTATCATATTTCTTATACTAAGATATCTTACCACCATTTCCAAGATGTTGGCATCTAGATTAACCTCAATAAGAATATTGCGGTGGATTTTATCTCTCACTGCGATGAACTCCTCCATAACGAAACAAGTTTCAACCTGAAATTTTGTTTCCTTGCCTGGTCTTCAAGGATATACTTGTTCCTTTCTTTGCTCCTCCATGGATCCAACCATTACATATCTCATAGATAACTTAAGACAACATATCAATACCCAATCAAAGGAGCTAGAGTATCATAAACTGCAACTACAGGGTGGATCCATGGCCCAATACTCACTAACTTGAGATGAGCTATTTCATGAAAAACCACTACCAAGATTACATAACCTTGTCACACATCTTTATTGAAAAAAAGAGTATAATATGATACTATGAGCATCAAAGAATGTTCGAAAAAAGTGTTTTTTTTGGAGCCTGAATGACATATTCTTGAGTTTCCCTCTTCCAGTTGTCCTTCAAAGAGTTTGCATTGTTACTGTAAGATCATTAAGAATTTTGTGTGTATTACACTCCTATAATAACTCCACTAAATGATCACCCTTAATTTGGAGAACATTTGGATTTCATGGGAATGCTTGTCGATTATATTCTCCACTAGACACTTTGCAAAATCCTCTTTCATATTTTTTTGTAGGTCAACATATATAATGGGATGTAGCTATAGGCCACTTGTAGAATCTTCCATCTTCCCTTCAACATATAGTCCAACTACTCCTTCAAACTAGGAAACTCATCCCATATATTCAAGTCAACAATGATACAAATCATAGATAGATTCAAATATTTAGTGAACGGATCCAACTCATAGTCTTCATGGATTATATCAACAAGATACCCACTCTCCGCACACATATAGACATTTCCTTGATTGCAAGTCAATGATCAAGCATATTGATTCATTGCAGCCACAATATGTTAAATGGAGTGATTTATCCCATTTAATTGACCAAGTAGATAATTGATAGGCATCATAAATGCACTATATGAAATAGGTGGATATGCATTTATTAGGTAGGTGAGAACATGGAGTGTTCAAGAGAAATATCTAGTTTTATGTATTTTTCATTTCAGTTTTCATATGAATATGGAAAATAGTTGAACAACTCCATTGTTGTTGTGTTTGTATGCTTTGTTTTTTAAATTCTTGCCTCTTCTTGAACTTGAACATGGTATTAGAGTAGGATTAAGACTCTTCAAAGAAAGGAGAGCAGTTTGGAGTTTGGTTGTAGAGCCAGTTGAAATCGCAATGTGAAGACAAGCATTGAGACTTCATTTGGATAGTTCTACCACCAATATCATTAGAAAGCAAAGGAAATTCACAGTGAAGAAAAATCCAGGTTCAATATTTCAAAAGCTATTTTGAAAAGTGGTTTTGGATTAAAAGCAATTCAATTAAAAATAAAAAAAGAGGATTTGAAAAAGTTGTATTTTGTCTTTTATTAAGACAAAATTCATGAAGGAAGTATTAGAAAAAGTTTTTATTCCCAAAGTATTTGATCTAAGATTATCCACTCAATAAATTTTGAGGGCTGTGACCATTACTTTTTAGCCTCGAGTAAGCTTAGTGTTAGGGTGCAACCGAAGCCCCACCATTACGAAATTCATATTTTTCAAGATTGGTCACTATCATTAACAAGTGAAATCCGTGACCCCACATTAACACAACAAAGGTTTTTATCTTAAAGGTCAATCTTTCCTATAGTGAAGCAAAAAAAAGGAGAGACATTGAAATTTAAATCAGAAAGGGGGAGATGACTTATTGTAGAAGATTTATGGCATCTAGCAGTATTATGGAACTGTCATGAGGACCGATTGTAATAGGAAATAATTATGATATATGGTTTATCAAGATGAAAAATTTCCTTTGGCCTAAAGATTATTGGGAAGTAGTAGTTAACAGGTTCATAGAACTAGATCTAGCCAATCTACAAGAAATGACAAATGCACAGAGAAATACATTCAATGAACTTAGGAAAAAGGAAAGAAAATCCCTATGACTCATCCAACAGGGGTTAGAGGAATATATTTTCCCCAAAGTAGCAGCACCAGATCATGCCAAACAAACATGGGAAACTCTTGAAATCGCATATCAGGGCACATATAGATTAAAAAATACAAAGTTGCAGACACTCGGGAAGAGTTTTGAGACTCTTCAAATGAATAATTTAGACTATGTGGATCATTTTATGACACATGTCACTAGCATAGTCAATTAGATGTGAAAACATGGAGAAGAAATTCAATATAAAAGGGTCATTGAGAAGGTACTCCGAAGCCTTCCCGATAAGTTTAATACGGTCATGGTTTCCATAGAAGAGTCGAAAGGCCTGTCAATAGTACCAATTGAAGAACTCATGGGATCTTTATTAAGTCATGGAATAGGTTCAGTCGAAATAATGAATCTTTGGAGAACGCATTTGAGTCTCATTCCTCCATAATCATAGGTAGAGGTCAAGGGTATAGAAGCACAGGCAGACGAGGTAGAGGATTCTCTCAAACATGACATAGGTCAACTTCAAAATACTTAGAACAAAGTGAATAGTCAGAACAACCACAAAGAAACTCTCAGAAAGAAAGGGGGAGATGAAAAAATTTCAATCATCTAAGGTGGAATGATAAATCAAGGATATAGTGGTATTATTGAAATAAATTTGGTCACTATGAAAATGAACGTAGAAATAAGGAAGGATATCTTAATAGGGGCACAACAAATGTTACCAACACTAAATAAGGAACATCTGAATCAATTTTATTCGCATGCCAAGTTACATAAGAAGCAATCAATAAACATGATCTATGGCTGTTGGATAGTGGCTGCAACAATCATATGACATGTAACAAAGATTTATTTTATAGCTTAGATAGCTCTATCACATCTCAAATTAAATTGGGAGATGATTATCACAATAAAGTTTTAGGCAAGGGTGTAGTTTTTGTATTGACCAAGAGAGATGAAAGGAAGGATATTCATGATGTTTATTATGTACTTGGTCTTAGACATAATATGATGAATGTAGGCTAGATGAATGAACATGGTTACAAGTTCATTTTTGAAGGTTCTAAGTGTACAATCTTGGACAAACCACCTAGTAAGAAAATAATAGCTACAATACAAATGACCAAAAACATAATGTTTCCTTTGATATTGAGAAATCTTAATCTATCACATCCATATGCCCAAAATGTATCAAGCTCATATGAGACTTGGTTGTGGCATATTATATGTGGTCATTTACCATTTAGTAGTCTTAGTCTTTTACAAGAGAAGTCTATGGTCAAAGGTTTTTCCATTATAACTGAACAAAAAAACTCTTGTGAGAGTTGTATTTTGTCCAAACACCAAAGAGACAGTTTTCTTGATGCTTCCTATAGAGCAAAAGAATGCCTCGAGATGGTTCCAACAGACCTTTGTGGTTTAATGCAAAATCAATAAATAGGAGGAAGTTTTTTTTTCTAACATTCATTGGTGATTTTAGTAGGAAATCTTGGGTGTATTTTCTCAAGAACAAACTAGAGACATTTGAAAATTTCATAGAATTTAAATCTATGACAAAGAAACTAAGTGGGAACTACATCAAAGTACTTAGATCATATCAAGGAGGTGAGTATGATTCCAAATAATTTGAAGCATATTCCAGGAAGCATGGGATCAAGAGACAGTTTACCACAAGATACACTCTACAATAGAATGGAGTAGTTTAAAGGAAGAATCAAACAATAATGAATATAGACAGAAGTATGTTGAAGGCCAAAAATAAGTCAAATGAATACTAGGGTGAAGCAGTGGCATGCTCAATTTATATTTTGAATTTGTCACCAACAAGTAGTGTGAAAAATCAAGTCCCTCAAGAAGCCTAGAGTGGTATGAAATCTAGTGTTTATCATTTTAAAGTTTGTGGCTATGTGGATTATGCTCACATTCTTGAAGAGATGATGAGAAAGCTTGATGATAAAAGTGATAAATGTGTATTTATGGGATATAGTGAGCATTCTAAAGAATATAATTTGTACAATCTTGTTACTAAGAAGTTGATAGTCGACAAAGATGTTAAATTCCAAGAAGATAAATCTTGGGATAACCAAACAAATGAAATAATTGTAGATCAAATTCCTTCTATACAAAAAGATAAACAGGTGGAAGCTACAAGACAACAAGCGTCTCCACCAAGACTTCCAAGATTGCAAGTACAGGGCTAAGGAGAAAAAACAAAGCATAGTTCTTCTTCTTCTAGTAATGATTCAGATCCCGCCATAGAAAATTTAAGGAACCAAAAAACAACAAACTTGAGAGAAATTTATGAGAAGAATGATGAAATAGATCAACAAGAACATTTTTCTTTTTTATCTTATCAACCGGTATATTTTGAAGAAGCAGACAAGGAAGAAAAATGGGTTCATGCAATGAATGAAGAAAATCATGCAATTGAAAGAAACAACACATGTGATCTTGTAGATATTCATGTAGGTAAAAGAAACATTGGAGTTAAATGGGTTTATAAGACAAAATTCAATGAGAAATGAAAAGTAGAGAAGAATAAGGAAAGACATGTAGCAAAAGGGTTTTATCAACAACCTGGTATTGACTATGGAGAAACATTTTCTCGAGTAGCACGTTTGGATTTTGTTAGAGAAGTGTTGGCAGTTGCAGCCAAAAAAAAATGGCCAGTCTATCAAATGGACATTAAATAAGCCTTTCTAAATGGAAGTTTAGAGGAAGAAATTTATGTGGATCAACTACTAGGATTCCAGATAATAGGTAGCGAGTACAAAGTGTACAAATTGAAGAAATAACCGTATGGTTTGAAACAAGCTCCAAGAGCTTGGTATAGTTGCATTGATTCTTATTTTCTCAAAAATGGGTTCAACAAGAGAAACAGTGAGCCCACACTTTACACCAAAAGAGACGAAAAAGGTAATATTTTGAAATTTGTCTCTATGTTGATGACATGATTTATACAGGAAATTTGTCGTTGAATGAATTAAAAGAAACCATGCAAAGTGAAATTGAAATGACTGATCTTGGTCTTATGAAATATTTTCTAGGAATGTAAGTTGAACGATCTAAAAAGGAAATTTACTTGTTACCAAAAATATGCCACAAATATTTTGAAAAGGTTTAAAATGAAAATATGAAAGCCAACGATACACCAATTGGAACAGGTACAAAAATAAGTAAACAAGATGAAGGAACAACAATTGATTATACTTTGTATAATGGGCTTGTAGGTATCCTCATGTATCTTACAACTACCTCGCCAGATATCATGTATGTAGTGAGCTTAATTTCAAGATTTATCGAAAATCCCAAAATCTCTCATTGGAAAGTTGGAAAAAGAATTTTGAGGTATATTTCACCTACAACAAATTATGAAATTTAGTGTTCCAATTCATAAGATGACTCTTTTTTTGGATATACAGATAGTGATTTTGCAGGTAGCATTTAGGATAGGAAAAGTACTTCCGGGCATGCATTTAATTTCGGCACAGGTTTAATTTCGTGGTATTCTAAGAAACAACCGATCATCACAATTTCTTCAGTAGACTATGTGGAAGCAACTTCATCATGTCATACAGTTTGGTTGAGAAGGATCCTTAGTGATATTGCACATAAAAACAAGGAGCCAAATCATATATTTTGTGACAACAGTTTAACAATTGCATTATCTAAAAATCATGTGTTTCACAACAAGAGTAAACACATTAAAACTTGTTATCATTTCATTCACGAGCTTGTCAACAATGGTAGAATTATGCTAAATTTGTGTGCTTCGAAAGAATAATTATCAGATATCTTCACAAGTCATTGGGAAGAAATACTTTTGAGTTTTAGAGACAAAACTTAGGCATTGTTTGTGCTTATTTTTGTACTGGTCAAAATTAAGGGGGAGTGTTAAATGGAGTAATTTCTCCCATTTACTTGACCAAGTAGATAGTTGATAGGAATCATAAATGAAATAGATGAAATAGGTGGATATGCATTTATGAGGTAGGTGAAAAGATGAAGTGTTCTAGAGAAATATCTAGTTTTATGTATTTTGCATTTCAGTTTTCATATGAATATGGTGAAGATATGAACAATTCCATAGTTGTTGTGTGTGTATGCTCTATTTTTTAAATGCCTTCCTCTACTTGAACTTGAAAACAATCGACCTCAAGCCATACCATCACTTATGCATATAATGATTGGGTCTATGGACATTGAAATCAGCCTCATGGAAACTTCCTAGAAGAAAATTAGCTCGAACAAAGCCAAACTCTCATATTTGGAGCAACAATTACAATTCAAGAATATCAACTTCTAGGAACCTGATCCAACGATCTTTATCATATTCCCAAATCAAGGTAGGGGTCCATGGTCTGTGTTTCTTTCATCAAGTTGGCATTTGTCAAGCAAATATTTCATGGTAGTGACAATGAGTATTACAAATTGTTTATTACTTGGATCTCACAGATCTCGATTGTCTCTGCATGTCCATCTCCATTATGAAAATTTCATGATGCCACCAAACATAAGACATTTAGGTTTTAAATTTGAAAAATACATAAGTCTCTACTTGATCTCAACAAGTCTAGGTTTCCGAGTAGTAGATCTATCCATCTACCCACAAATTCATGCTTCTCCATGAATGTTCTAGCCCAAAGCCACATGTTTCAAGATCAATCTACATTTCAAGTCTTGTCATGCTTGAAATTATTTTCCAACAAGTTTTCATTTTGTAAAAGCTCACAATCCATCCAAGATTAAATAAAAAAAACATTGTCCCTAGCACCTTGGATCTTAGGTGACCAGCGTTTGATACCAAATGAAAGGAAGCATACGTGTGGAATATTCTTCCTACACTAATCGATGAGAGAAAAATGTGCATAAACATATAACATAACAATTGCAATAAATTAAATAAACAAAAAAACATTAGAGGACAAGATTTCCTAGGGAAAACCCTTCAAGAAAAAAAAAACCCAGACTCCAAGACAAACTCGATGTATTCTTCAACAATGAACAATTGTTGCAATACACTTTGAGAGATGAACTCTTAATGTGAGTAATGAGTAGCAAGCTCATTCTTTCTTGACCTATGTCATGCTACATAATGCACCTGAGACTACACTAGCCACCTAAGCCTCTACGGATCAACATGCCGAATCTGAAAGCTTATTCCATGAGGCGTGTTAAAATGAAGCATCCCAAATTATTAAATAGACTTCATCATATAAAACACCACGAGCAAAGGGGATCCATAAACCATGGATTATAAACTCATCATTCATTATATCAATGTTATCCTAAGTACTTACCATAGAGTCAAGATTAATCCAACATTGTATGCTGCAATGTTATCCTAAGTACTTACCATAGAGTCAAGATTAATCCAACATTATATGCTGCAATTATCATAGATGTAGGGGAAAAACAAGATTATCATAAAAAAAAATTATTATAAATATTTAAAAAAAGATACAATTATTATGTCATACACTATTCTCTTTGCAAATAATAATAATAAAAGAGTAAACAACGAGGCAAAAATAATTGAAAACAACCTTTATGTGGTTATACTAATCACAATCACCAGATATTGAAACCAGATAATTAAGAAAATGACATTTAGAGGAGAATAGGAAAGCATAATTGTTAAAGTATACTAAATGGTCACCAGATAATTAAGAAAATGACAATACATTTAGCACAGTATACCAGGTATAATAGAAAAGGAAAGCATACTTCTTAAAGTATACTAAATGATGACTGAAAGAACGATGAAGACAAAGATGAACTTTGACATGCGTTGTTCCTTTAACAACAAGAACAATCTTATTACAATCTTTCGATCATCTTGTAACATTTGGATGTTTTTATTGGAAGCCTATTTTTTTAATTATTTTAATAAATTTAAAATTGAACTAATTTATCGTCATATATGTATATAAATTCTTCAGTCTATGTATATAACCAATTTGTTAATTTAGAATAGTTCTATTTAACATTGTTTAATGAAGTGTACTTTTGTTAATTAACGTCTAACCATTTGTGAATTGTTCATGGTAGAATATATACTTTCAAGTTAATTGAATTTTAATAATTAAATGTAATTATTTTCATTATAATATGGTTGGTTGAAGATATACCTTCGAAATTCACAGTATACCAGGTTAAAAGATAAACATTATACCTCTGTGCAGTCCCACTAGGTCCCTTATTACTACATTGCAGTAGTTGAGCACATCAGGCCACTGAGAGGTACTTATGGTGGCAATAACTATATTAATCTTGAGGAACTATAGCGACCTGAGAACACGCAGAAATGATTATTACGAACCAGAAAGGACGGTGAAAAGGAGCCATCTATGGCACTGCACCCTAAGAATTTAGGTAAAGATAGTCCAGTGGCTTCAGTCATGCTGGCAATCATTTTGACTCTATAAGCAGACTTTGTCCCCTGAGTAAATATACACATCCTTTTATTACCATTGAATTGGTGCAGAGGGGATGATGATGATAGGAGTAATTAAGTGTTATAAAGACTTACACTCCCTTTAAGTGACTGCAGACTTAGAGAGGAGATGATGAGATGAGCAAACGCAATGAGGATAAAAGAAGCTGCTACCACAGCTGGTTGGCAACTCTACTCTTTGATGTCACATGATAACTATGAGAGGAATTTAGTTGAAGGGAGAAATTAGGAACATTTATAGCCGCTTCAGAGGTTTCACACTGTACTTCACTGCAGTTCATACTTGCCAAACAAAAGTCATCGCCTGCGCCTGCTACGCTTGAAGATTCCACCATTGAGATCTAAGCACAGCATGTAGATGCAATAAGATTAGAACAAACTATACCCAATGAAAGACAAAAACACAGTGCTTAGTTCCTTGGATATTCCCCAGTGATCATTTGTTGGCTAAGGGAATGCTCTGTACCATCTTCCGTAATCTCATGTTTTCCTCATACAAGCAACGTTCCTAGAGGCAGCAAAAACATGAGAATTAACAGCTTGAAGACATTGTAGGATAATAAAGCTCATAAAAGGAGGAGAAACCCACACTGCTACAGGATGGCAAAATAATGATGGATTTGCAATATTAATGAATCGATAAAGGATTGATTAAATTATACCTTTCGACTTAGCTCTTCAAGTTCATCGATTCAGAATTTTATCCTGAAATTAAAAAAAAATGCAGAGTAGAGCATAAGTTTCATGTGGGATAAAAGTTTTCCAACTATTTGGACGATATTTCTTACTGTTATCGGACTTCAAAATGTAGAAGCTGTGGGTAGAAAAGTAAGGGTTTGACAACCTTTGTTTCTCGTACACGATGTAAGCTCATCTCTAATAGTTGTTCTAACTGATGGACGTCTTTCAGGGTCAATGTTAACAGATCTTCACCCATTAACTGTCTGCTGCAAAGTTAAGATTAATCAAATGAAAACTTGTTTATATAAAGCATCATACAGACCCACGGATATACAATAATAACGTTCTAAAATACAGTATTAAAATTATCGACGGCTAATTTATTATATCCGCATTACGGTGTTGTGGCTCAGGAAGTACATGCAGTTGAACATGTGCATTCAGGCTCTGTTCAATGCCTTTGGGTAGCAATAACTCTAAATTGACTGGAATAGTTTTCATTTTTAAGATGGAATCAAAGCTGAGAGTGGTGTACTGGTCCAAAATGTTTCTGGACGGAATCAATTCGTAAACTCTGGTTCCGGTTGCAAAAACAACGTAACAGCAGTCATAGAGAACTCACAACTAGACTGTAAACAGACATGTTTAAAATGGTTTAACCTTTTTCGGGTTAAAAAACTTCCAGAAACTATAGGAATTGTTGGTTTGCAGAATTGATGCAACACAAAATTTTATCTACCTGTTTTGTGTGATCATCATAATAATAATAATAATAATCTATTTTAAAAAGGTTAAAGTCAAGTCAGCACATCAAATTGGTGTATGAGACCTCCTTATTTGTAGGACAAGAGACATATAATATACTCAGAACAGTAGACATATAATATACTCAGAACAGTTTGTGTGTATCAACATCATCACTATTTTCTTAATTTGTATGGATATCCGAAAAAACAATTTCTATTTTCTTAATTTTTATGAATATCGGAAAAAACAATGTCTATTAACTCCATTAAAAAACAAGGGATATCAGAAATTTAAAAGGGATATCAGAAAAAAAACAATTTATATTGGAGTTCCATTAAGAAACAAGGATTTTGTCAAGAAGAGAAAATATTTTCCGATTATCTTACTCCCTATATAAAACCCAAGTTTAGCAAAGAATTTAGATAGATAACAAGGATATCGATAGACAGTATACCCTGTGCATTTCAAACAGCATACAGTGTTTAATGTTCATTTAGTGTTTAATGGCATCTTTGGATGTGATACCTGTGTCAAGTGAGCTTCTGCATCGTGTGCTTTTCGATGTAGTAGTACTCACTCTTGTCCGTTAGTCTATGGTTTTGTCGGTTCGTCTATGGTTAGTAGAGGACTTTTTCACATTAAACAATAGCATTAGAATATCATCAACGTTATGGATGAGTCCTAATATCTTTAATTGTTCAAGTTCAAGCACAGGTGAGCATTGACAAAAGAGAGCATACACACATTGTAACTACAGAGCTGTTCAGCTCTTCTCCACATTCACATAAAAAAAATTAAAATGCAAATATATATTATGAGATAATTTTCTAGAGCACACCATCCTTCACTTAGCTAATAAATGCATAATGTCTATCCATTATCACTTTGGTCAAAAAGTAATGGAGGAATTACTCCATTTAACACTTCACCTTAATTTCGACAATTACAAAAATCAACACTAACAATACCTAAGTGTTGTCTATGAAATTCAAAAGTATTTCATCCCAATGGCTTGGTGAAGATATTTTCTAATTGTTCTTTGGAACCACAAAATTGTAGCATAATGCTACCATTGTTGACAAGCTCGCGGATGAAATGATAGCAAGTGTCTATGTGTTTACTCTTGTGGTGAAGCACACGATTATTACACAATGCAATTGTTGAATTGTTGTCACAAAATATACTATTTGACTCATTTTCTTCATGTACAAGATCACTAAGGATCCTTCTCAACCAAACTGCATGACATGTTGTTGAAGTTCCTGCCACATACTCTACTTCTGTTGAACTCTACTTCTGTTGAAGAAATTGTGACGATGAAATGTTTCTTAGGAGCCCATGAATTCAAGCTTGTACCAAACAAAAATGCATATCAACAACATTACCTCCTATCAACAACACTACCTGCAAAATAACTATTTATATATCCAACCAGTTAATATCTAGCCGGGTAGCTCTAAGGTACGTGAGGATTCTTACAAGCCTCTTATACAGAATACAATCAATTTATGTTCCTTCATCTTGTTTACCTAGCTTTGTACCTGTTGCATTTGGTGTATCTGTTGGCTTGCATTTGTTCATTTTGAACCTTTTCAAAATATCTGTGGCATATTTTTGCTTAAAAATAAAAATTCCCTTTTCATATTGCTGAACTTCAATTCCTAGAAAAAATTTCATGAGACCAAGATCATGCATTTCAAATTCACTTTGCATAGCTGCTTTGAATTCATTCAACAACAAATTTCATGTATAAATCATGTCAACAACATAGAGATAAACAATTAAAATATTACCTTTCTTCTCTCTTTTGGTGTAAAGTGTGAGCTCATTGTTGCTCATGTTAAACCCATTGTTGAGAAAATAAGTATCAATGTGACTATACCAAGGTCTTGGAGCTTGTTTCAAATCGTACAATGTATTTTTCAATATGTACACTTTGTACTCTTTACCTATGATATGAAATCTTGGTGGTTGATCCACATAAACTTATTCCTTTAAAAAACCATTTAGAAAGGCTGATTTAACATCCATTTGATAGAATTGGCATTTGTTTTGAGATGCAACTACCAAAATTGCTCTCACAGTATCCGCGCTATTGGAGAAAATGTTTCTCCATAGTCAATACCGAGTTATTGAGCAAACCCTTTTTATACAAATCTAGTCGTTTCTCTACTTTGTCTTTCTCATTAAATTTTGTCTTATACACCCATTTAAATCCAATGCTAGTTTTGCTTGTGGGGAGATACAAAAGATCCCATGTGTTGCTTTTTTCAATTTCTTCAATTTCTTTGTTCATTGCATCAACCCATTTTTCTTCCTTTAATGCTTCTCCAAAGTATACTGGTTGATAGGATAAGAAATGAAAGTGTGTTTTTTGGTCTATGTAATCATTATGCTCATAAATTTCTCTCAAGCTTCTTGTTATTTGGTTCCTTAAGTTTGATATGGTGGGATATAAATCATTAATAGAAGAATAAGAAAATAAAGAAGAACTATGCTATGTTTATTCTCCTTGGAATTGTACTTGCAATCTTGGAAGTATTGGTGGAGAAGATTTTTGTATTTTACCTTCCACCTTATTATCTTCCTATATAGAATGAACCTGATCTAGAGGTATTTCACTTGTTTGGTTATCCCAAGATTTATCTTCTTGGAATTTCTTGGTAATATGATTATACAACCTATATGATTTAGATTGTTCATTGTATACTACAAATATACCTTTTTGACTTCTATCATCAGGCTTTCTCCTGAGCTCTTAAGGAACATGAGCATAATATACAGAACCAAAAACTTTAAAATGATAAACGCTAGATTTCATACCACTCCAGGCTTCTTGAGGGGCTTTGTTTTCTAGACTACTAGTTGGTGAAAATTTTAAAATATAAATTGAGCATGCCACTGCTTCACCCCAGTATTTATTTGAAAAATTCTTGGCCTTTAACATACTCCTGGCCATATTTATTATTTAATGATTCTTCCTTTCAACTACTCCATTATGTTGTGGAGTGTATCTTGTGGTAAACCATCTCTTCATTCCACGATGCCTGCAATATATTGCAAATTCCTTGGATTCATACTCAAATCCTCGATATGATCTCAGTACTTTGATGTAATCCCCACTCTGTTTCTTGTCAAAGGTTTAAATTCTCTTAATTTTTCAAATGTCTTTGATTTTTACTTGAGAAAATACACCCATGATTTTCTGCTAAAATCATCAATGAATGTTAGAAAATAAAAGTTGTCTCCTATTGACTGAGTTTTCATTGGACCACAAAGGTCTATATGCACTAGTTCAAGGTTTTATTTTTCTCTATAGAAAGTATAGGGAAAACTATCCTTTAATGTATTGCCAAAATACAAATCTCAAAGGATTTTTTTTGTTCATTTAAAATGGGAAAACCTTTCACCATAGCTTTGTTCTGTAAAAGGCTAAGACTGCTAAATGGTAAATGACCATAACTAAGATGCCACAACCAAGTCTCATTTGAGCTTGATACATTTTGGGCATATGATTATGACAAATTTACATTTATCAGTATCATTTAGGGAACATTATATTTTTGGTCATTTGTACTGTAGCTATAATTTTCTTACTGGGTGGTTGGTGCAAGATTGTACACTTGGAACCTTAAAAAAGGACCTTATAACCATGTTCATTCATATGGCCCACACTCATTAGATTATGTATAAGGAGAGGTGCATATTAAACATCAAGAATATCGTTCTTTTCATCTTGTTTGGTCAATACAAAAAATATACCCTTTCCTACAACTTTCTTTTGATAATCATCTCCCAATTTTATTTGAGATGTGATAGAGCTATCTAAAATAGAAAACAAATATTTGTTACATGTCATATGATTGTTGCAATCGCTATCCAACAATTAGAGATCATGACTATTTATTTCTTCTTATGTGACTTGGCATGAAAAGAACATTGATTCAGATGTTCCTTCTTCATTGTTGGTAACATTTGTCGTGCCCCTATTAAGTTCTACTTACTTCTTTCTGCATTCAATTTTGTAGTGCCCAAATTTCTTGCAATAATAGCACTGGATCCTTGATTTGTCAATCCATTTTGACTGATTAAAATTTCTAGTTATCCCCCTTTGGTTCTGAGAGCGTCTTTGTGGTTGTTCCAACTGTTCACTCTATTCTGAACATTTTGAAGTTGACCTCTCTCTTGTCTAAGAGAGACCTCTACCTCATCTTCCTTTGATTCTATTCCCTCGACCTATACCTTTGTTTATGGAGGTATGAGACTCAAATGCATTCTCTAAAAATTCAGTATTTCGTCTGAACCTAATTTCATGGGCTAGCATAGATCCAATGAGTTCTTCAACTGTCAATTGTGACAGGGCTTTCGAATCATCTATGGAAACCACGACAATATTAAACTTATCAGGAATTCTTCGAAGTACCTTCTCAATGACCTTTTTCTCTTGAATGTCTTCTTCATGGGTGTGCATATGATTCACGATGCTCATGACATGGGTCATAAAATGATCCACAATGTTTGAATCATTCATTTCAAGAGTCTCAAAACTCTTCCTGAGTGTCTGTAGCTTTGCATTTTTTACTTTATCAGTTCCCTGATAGGCTATTTCAAGGGTATCCCATGTCTATTTTGTTGAATTTTCATGAGAGATGATATTGTATATGAATGAATATCTTATTACAATGATGAGTGTTCTATATATAAATAACAGATGGTGACCATGGTGACCATCCATGAAGAGATGTGTCCCTTACGTAATAAATATATTTATACTTTATACTTTATTATATATATTTATACTTTATATTATAAATATATTATTACATTAATAATATTATAATTAATAATATTGCTTACTAATTAATAATCTTATTATTAATTATCAATCTAGTAGAATGTCTTTTTTATGCTTCCCAAACATCAACACTCCGTCTCAACGAGGGAGACATTCTACGTTATGCCAATATTACCTCTGAATACTCCCTTTGAAGATTACCCATGGGTAGCTCTCAAATATCTTCAACATGTCACCATGACATCCATTACCTCACAATGCATTTGTACCTCATCATGTGCACCATTGTGACTTCACAAGAAATGCATCAAAGGCCCATGGGTAGTTCTCAAATAACTTGAAAATGTCCTCAAGACATCCACTACCCCTGTAATGCACCAGTACCTCATCATGTGCACCCTAGGTCTCAGTGCCAACCCTTTTTCCTGCAGGAAGAGATCCACCTGTCTCAGCGCCAACCGTTTTTCATGTTGGATGAGATCCATCTTTCTCAGTGCCAGCCCCTTTTCAGACTAGATGTGAACACTCAATTCCATCCCTTTTTCATGATGGATAGGGTCCACCTGTCTCAATTCCATAAATTTTTCATGCTCTATGAGAATACTCTGTGATAGCCCTTTTTCATGTTGGATGAGTTCCACCTCTCTCAGTTCCATCCCTTTTTTATGTTGGATGAGAACACTCTGTGCCAACACTTTTTCATGCTGGATGAATTCCATCTATTTCAATGCCAACCCTTTTTTTTGTTGGATGAGAACACTCAGTGCCAACCCTTTTTGCATGCCAGATGAGTTCCACCTATCTTAGTGCCAACACTTTTTCATGCCGGATGAGAACAATCAGTGCCACCAATTTTTCATTTTGGATGAGTTCCACATGTCTCAGTGCAAGCCCTTTTTCATGTTGGATAAGAACACTCAGTGCCAACATTTTTTCATGTTGGATGCGTTCCACCTATATCAGTGCTATCCCTTCTTAATGCTTGATGAGAAAACTCAATGCCAACCCTTTTTCATGCTAGATGAGTTCCACATGTCTCAGTGCCAACCTTTTTTCATGTTAGATGAGAACACTCCCTCTGAAGAGGGACCACACCAATCTTGTCCCTGAAGTGCTCAAACTTTATCCTTGACAACAACTTGGTAAACATGTCCACATCTTGATCCTCTGTAGTGACGAAACTGGAGCCTCACTACTCCCTTCTACACTATATTGCTCATATAGTAATATCTGAATTTGATATGCTTCAGCCTATAATAGACCAAGGGGTTCTCTGATAACTTCATGCAACTCTGGTTGTCACACCAAATGTAGGTAGCCTCCAATACGAGACCAAATAACCCAAACATAATTTCTCGAAGCCACACTGCTATTGCACATGTTGCCAAATATTTAGCTTCACTCGTACTATGCGACACATATGACTTCTTCTTCAATCTGATGGAGCCTCTTACTCCTTACTGTAGTACCCATATCCCTCTAGAACTGATCGTCCATCTCCCTCTCGAGTACTAAATATCAACTAAATATTCAACCTGTTGACTTCAACACTTGATGTCCAAAAAATGTCTCGTCATCCTCTTCTTGTAGGTCTTACCTACAAGTCAAATTCAGTCCAATAGTCTGCAATTTCCGAAGCCACACTGATTCACAACTTGTTTCACATGTTGCCACATACTCAACTTCAACTGTACTAAGTACCAGACATGACTGCTTCCTTCATGTAGCAGAGATTTTTTCTCCTTACTGTAGTACCCATATCCCTCTGGAATTGATTGTATGACTCCCTCTCGAGCACTGAATATTAACAGGATCTTCAACTTGTTAACTTCATCAGTTTTCCTCCAGAACAAATATCATCTTCTTCTTCTTGTAGGTCTTACCTACAAGTCAAATTCAATCCAATAGTCAACAATTTATGAAGCCACACTACTTCGTGACTTGCTGCACATGTTGCAACATACTTTTCCTTAGTCGTACTAAGTGCTACACACAATTGTTTCATGTTGTTCCATGAAACCATACTGGAGCCTAGACTAAAGTATTATGTCGAAGTACTCTTCCGATCAGGAATTGATCCGGTTTTTATGAGCATAACGAGATGAAATAATATTATTATCATGTTCTTAACACAAAATAACAGAGATACAGTAAAACTGGTCTTCTATTCAATAACGAAATAAGATGAAACTGTAAAATGTAGCGGAAACGAGCTTGTTGGAATGGTGGCAGCTTATCTCCGAGAAGAGATGTGACGGCTACACGCATTCACAAGCAGAAGATTGCAATGAGGCTCTGAAGGCATTTTTACAATAAAAAAGAATGTAAAAAACCATAGACATCCAAAAACCTAACCCTAGGAGATGAAGCACCAAAATTCATGTGGGCCCCATTTGGGTAAGTTAGTACATCAAATTCCCGGGGTTGTAATTTTTGCATACGATCTTTGTTTTAGGCGTGTGATAGCTCGTTGGAAAGGTATCATCGAGGATATTCATTTTTGGGGCTCAATTATTCCTTTGGATTTCATTGAGTATCTTGATCCCAAAAAACCTTCATTTAGGCCCTCAAAATGGCCCCAGAAGTTAAAACTGCTAAAAATAGTAAACTGCCAAAATTGTCAGAAAACTGTTTTGAGCTAGTTGGAAAAGGTGGGTGGCCACTGATATCCATCTGGATCAATCCTCCCTAATTAGGAATAAATGTTCTCCATTGCGTTGAGATCCCCCATTAGATGAGGAAATTTCTACTGAATTTGGCCCCGGGTGAGCCACTTGCCTTGGTGCAGGAGGTGCCCTGCTTTGACGACTCGATAAAGTTGGATCCTTTGTTGTCGAGTGCCCTTGATATGTGTGTCCACAATCTGATCCTTGGATGCCTATTGTGTGCAGTCGGGGTTGATCTCTCTCGGTGTCAACTGTTTTGCTACTTCTGAGGTGTCTAATAATGATGGGAAATAAGGGCAAAGGAGATCCACGTTGAACACTAGGTGTAGGCCAAGGAGAGGAGGAATGTGGAGCATAAAAGAATTATCCCCCATGGCCTCGGTGATAGTGTATGGCCCATAACGGAGTGGGTGAAGCTTCTGATGGGGTCCTGTAAGGCGTTCTTTCTACAAGTGAAGCCAAACTTTGTCGCCCACCTGGAACTTATGTGGCACCCGATGTTGATCATGGCATTGTTTGTACTTGTCATTGGACTTTTGTAGGATATCTTGAACTTGTTGGCGGATGTGCTAGATCCACTCAATGAAACGGGTGGCTTTGTCAGCTTCAATTGGAACAGGAGATGAGTCGGTCGAGGTGATCGCAAGGGGAAGTGAAACAACTATGGGACCCAATGGTTGGAATCCCAACCCCACATGAAAGGGGTTGTGGTCGGTTGATCTATGCAGGGCTCGATTGTAACTATGTTGTAAATAGGGAAGGCTCTCATCCCATGTGCGAGGGTGCTTTGAATTATACATGCAAAGGATATACACAATCATTTGATTTACAACCTCGGTTTGGCCATCTGTCTGGGGGTAGAAGGCCATGGATTTGGTGAGCTTGGTGTCCAGTAGTGACCAGAGGCTCGACTAGAATGTGATAAGAAATCGAATATCTTGATCTAAGAAAATGGTTTGTGGGATTCCAAAATGTACCAAGACTCATTCAAAGAAGAGATTGGTTGTGGCCTATGCTGTGATGCTCTTCTTGCAGGCAACCAGAATCGCCATCTTAGAAAAGAGATCAACAACCACAAAAACACAGTCATTTCCCCGCTTGGTGGACATGAGGCCCGACATGTAGCCCATTGATATGGATTCCCATGGCCTGTCAGGATTAGGAAGAGGGTTGTACAGGACCTATTTCTTAGTGGTCGGTTTGGCAATAGCGCAGACAGTGTAGGACTTGATATACTTGTTGACCTCCTGTCGAAGTTTCATCCAGTAGAAATGTTTCTATAGCATCTCCACTATCCTTTTGATGCCGAAGTGTCCTGCCACCCGACTGTAGTGGGCTTCCCAGATCATCTTCGCTCACTCACTTGAAGGAACACAGATATGGCCCAAGCGACACAACAACCCATCCTGAAGATGGAAATTATTGACAACTGCGTTTGCACCCAACATTTGGTATGTGTTGGTGAAGTCAGAGTTTGTCTCATAGAGTTGGGGCCATCTACATGTCTCATGGCTGCAAGAGTCTAGCACCATGGTGAGTCCTGCGACTGGCGGTCTGCTGAAGAAATTGGTGACGCGATTGGTGATTCATGTTTTATATTTGATGTTGACGTGGAATTGCTGCAAGTATGTGGACCACTTTTGATGGAGTTCATTCTTTAATTTCCCCTATGTCTGCATGAACTGCAGTGGCTTATGATCAATGTGGATGATTGTATCCTTCCAAAGAATGTAATTTCTCCATTGGTAGTAGGCTTGCACAATGGAGTACATTTATTTTCCGTAAGTTGGGTACTTACAAACAATATGTGATAGTGTCTCACTATGATAGGCCACATGGTGGTGATGCTGAGTGAGAATGATTCCCATAGCATAGTATGAAGCATCTGTCTCGATCTCAAAGGGATGTTGCAGGTCTTGTAGTGAAAGTACTGAGGCTGAGCATAAGCACTTCTTCAAATCATCGAACGCTTGTTGTTGGGACCGGCCTCATGCAAATTTCACCTTACCACCACCCCTGTTTATTTGGCTGAGGGCCCATGCAATATGGGAGAATCCCAAAACGAACCTGCGGTAGAAATTGATAAGGACCAAGAAGCTC
>SNQJ01S0011455.1:264961-275575 GCA_010110895.2 Picea sitchensis | reverse complement strand
CTATGATAGGCCACATAGTGGCCGTGCTGAGTGAGAACGATGCCCATAGCATAGTGTGAAGCATTTGTCTCGATCAGAAAGGGATGTTGTAGGTCTAGTAGTGAAAGTATTGAGGCTGAGCACAAGCACTTATTCAAATCATCGAACGCTTGTTGTTGGGACCGGCCTCATGCAAATTTCACCTTACCACCACCCCTGTTTATTTGGCTGAGGGCCCATGCAATATGGGAGAATCCCAACACGAACCTGTGGTAGAAATTGGTAAGGACCAAGAAGCTCCAAATCTTAGTGAGTGTTGTTGGGGCTGTCCAGTCACGGATGACTTGGATCTTGGCTAGATCCACATGTATGCCATGATGATCAATGATGTAGCCCAGGTAATGGACCCTGTCCATGCTGTAGGAGCATTTTTCCAAGTTGGCGTATAGCTTGTGCTGTCGCACGGTGTGAACAACCTACTGAATATGCTACAAGTGTTCAGCCCAAGTCTTGTTGTAAATTAGAATGTCAGTGAGATACACCACTACAAAATTATTGGTGAATGGTCGCAGGATATTGTCCATCATCTTCATGGAAGTGGCTGGAGCAATTGTCAAACCAAAGGGCATGACCATCCATTCAAAAAGGCCTTCCTTTGACTTGAAGGTGGTCTTCCATACATCTGTCTGTTCTATCAGGACCTCGTGGTATCCAGACTTCAGATAAATCTTACTGAAGTATTTGGCCCCCGTGAGTTGATCAAGAAGGTCATCGATTCGGGGAATTGGGTACCAGTTTGTGACTATGATTTTATTCAGAGCCTGATAATCAACACAAAGTCGTCATGTTCCATATTTCTTCTGTACCAGAATGATTGGGCTCCCGCAAGGTCATGAGTTGGGGCAGATGTGACCCTTGTGGAGCATTTCTTGGATCTGTCACTTGATCTCCTCATTCTCTAACAAAGAGTGATGATAGACTGGCCCATTGGGAAGCAGTGCGTTGGGGGTTAAATCGATGGGGTGCTTGACCTGGCAGTGCAGAGGTACCCATGTAGGCGAGGAGAAGATATATGAGTATTCTTCCATGACCTTATCTACTTGCTTTTGTTGTGTGGAGAGGTTGGTCGTAGAGACACTGGATGTGGCTATGATGTTTCGCTTATTTTGAGAGCGAATCACAAAGAAGACAAACTTCCCCATATGAGATATGACCTTCCTGCATTGCTTAGCATAGATCAAGGAAATAACACTAGGTGGGACTGCCTCGGGCATCCTGTACAATTTCCTATTCAAAGTAATAATAACACTACAAGGCCTAGACTCATATACAACATGACGTTTCCATAAATAAGGTTGAACCAAAAGAACATCAAAAACTCTGAGAGGAGAAACATCACACAATACCTCATCTTTGAAGGGCTTGATGTTGTACGACATTCGACACTATTGACTGACGTGGAGATTGCTTCCTTGGTGGAGCCATCCAATGGTGTAGGGTTGTGGGTGTGGTGTTGTTGGCAGGGCCAACCGCTTGATAACCTCTATTGAGATGAGGTTCTTTTGGATACCTCTATCAACAATGAAGTGTAGCAGGGTGGCTTTTACCCACATCTGTGAATGGAAGAGACACTCTCCTTCTTTTGTCTCGTCTGGTTCACTAGGTTGGAGCTTGGTGGTAGAAATGGTGGCATTGGGTTCCGCGTCAATGATCTGTCTTCCCCTTTTTGGTTTTGGCTCAGAGTCAGAATCTGCATATGATTCATAGGCTTTCACTTTGGCCACCAACCACTATTTTGAGTGGCAGTTAGTAGTGTTATTCCAAGGGCTCTTATGGAAGTCACACCACTTCTCGGTATCTTTCTTTGTCTTTCAGGTGTCCTTCTTTTATTGTGGCTTGGACTAGTAGTCCTGGTGTTATCCATATTTTCTTTGTCCTTTGTTCTCTGGGTTGGGACCACCCTTTCCTGGATTTTGTTGTGAAGGGTTACCAGGCCCAAATTGTCGCGTCTTTTTTTTTAGCTTCTGCTCGATTTTGACGACATATCGGTAGGTTGCGCCCAAGGATGAGATGTCCAGAAATTCCATTTCAGTCTAGATGTATCTATGCAGAGAATCACGATACTTGAGCAACAGATGTCTCTTTGAATATTTGATACCCAGCTTGGTGCGCAAGGTATGGAAGGTATTTGTGAAATCTAGCACTTCTTGGTCTCTTTCTTGCTGCAATGTGGTCCATTTTGTATATAGGTCGTCATAACTTCTGACAGGGTAGTATTGTTCGTTAATAACATCCCTGAAGGATTCCCAGGTGGCTGTGATTGAAAATAATGAGGTTTCCTTTGTTTCCTTTTTCTCACAGAAAGTTTCCCACCAATCTTTGACATGGGGAATAGCTTTGAGGAGCGCAAAAGTAATCTTTTCTCTATTTGAAAAGTTATGGACAAAAAAATACCCTTCTAGTAGATTCAACCACTTGTCTACAAAATATGCATATATATTACCTTCAAATATAGGAATATCGAAGTTTATTTGTACCTTGAAGGGGGCAACGCCTCTGTTCGAAGAAGATGTGTCTCTTGTTGGTAGCGACCGAAGGATTTGTGCAAAACTATACATCATCTCATTCCTTTGTTGTGTGAGGGATTCCTCAATCAACAGTTTGAAAGGATATCATGTCCAATAATATTTCTTTTCTCCTGCCATGAGAGGTCGCTTGGGCATGTGAGAGCTTATGTCCTCAAGAGAAACAAGATCGAGACCCAACTCTTTGTACTCCGACCTCGTTGGGGACATGCATTAAGACGACAAGGAGCAGACCGCTTTGATACCACTGATCCGATTTTTTTGAGCATAACGAAATGAATGAAGATTATTAACAGGTGCTTAACACAAAATAATAGAGATACAATAAAACTGGTTTTCTATTCAATAACAAAATAAGATGAAACTGTAAAATGCAGCGGAAACAAGCTTGTTGGAATGGTGGCATCTTATCTCTGAGAAGAGATGTGACGGCTGCGCGCATTCGCAAGAAGAAGATTACAATGAGGATTTGAAGGAATTTTTACAATAAAAAATAATTCCCAAAACCCTATACATCCAAAAACCTAACCCTAGGAGATGAAGCACCAAAAGTCATGTGGGCCCCATTTGGGTAAGTTAGAACATCAACTTCGTGGGGTCGTAGATTTTGCATACGATCTATGTTTTAGGCATGTGATAGCCCGTTGGAAAGGTATCATCGAGGAGATTCATTTTGGGGGCTCAATCATGCCTTCAGCTATAATTGAGGAGCTCGATCTCAAAAAACATTCATTTAGGCCCTCAAAATGGCCCCAAAAGTTAAAACTGCTAAAAATAGTAAGCTGCCAAAATTATTAGAAAACTGTTCTGGGTTAGGAATATTGTCGCCCAATCTGAATCTAAATATCCATATAACCCAAAATAATGGTTTTTCACATACTTGAGACCATAATCCAATGTACCCTTAAGGTACCTCATCACATGTTTTGTTGTGACTAAATGAACCTACCTGGTCTGCTCCATATATTGACTTAGGGTGTTCACAACAAAATATATATCTGGTCTTTTGTTCGTCAAGTTCATCAACAAACCCACAATCTTCCTGTATAAAGTAACATCTACAGTCTCTAAAGTCGTATCCTACAACAACTTCATATTTGATACCATAGGTGTAGCCATTGCCTTGCAATCCAACATCTTGAACCTCTTAAGGATTTCTACTATATAATTCCCTTGATTCAAAAAGATCTCATCATGTTTCTTCCATACCTCAGGACCAAAAAAGTAATGCATCATCCCAAGATCTTTCATCTCAAACTCAGTAGCCATTTTTTATCTTACACTCTGAGATGAGATTTTCCACACCTGTTTAGAAATAGGTCATCCATATATAACAAATGTATTACCGAACCATCATCCACAACTTTAAAGTAAAGGTTAGGATACACATTTTTGTTTACAAATCCTAAGCTCATCATAAAATTGTCAATCATGCCATACAATGCTCTGGGTTCCTCCTTTAATCCATATAAATCCTTCTTCAATCTGCACACTGAGTGTCCCGCAATTGTCACGTACTCAACAGAGTGTTCTATGACTACAAGGACCATTCTTCCTAATCAGGTTTCCATTTGTGCCACAGGAAGAATTTCAGTCCTTATAGATGTTCAAAGCCACGCACTTTGAGTCTTATGTCCTTAGAAAATTATGCCAGGGCCATTCTCCATTGGTCAAATTACCATGACCAATCTCAGGAGAATGTCAGCCCGTTGTTGAAACATTAACACTTAAGAATAACTTCTGAAATTACATAAAATCTCAACACTCCCTCTTAATCAGGAAGGTATTATATCTGACACGGACTCTAACATTGTCTCCATCCACACAAGCTCATGACCATTGACTATCAAGCACACGAATCTATACATCACAGGAAATCCATAATGACTTCACAACATGCATCCAGGGCCGGTGGGTATCTCTCTAATAGCTACAACATGTCATCATGAGACTATCCATTTTCTCGCAAAAAACATCTGAAGCCATCACTCCCTCTGAGGCTATATAGTCTTCGAAGTCATCTTCTCCCTCGACATGTGTTTACCTCTTCTTCTTCTTCAGTACATGGATGTGCACAACTCTATTTCTAAATAGTCTTGCTTCATGTTTCTTCCTACAAATGTCATTATGGATCCTTCTCAGAGCTATCACCTACGACGTGCCCATAACAAGAAACAAGAACAACAAAAAGCATCTCCTAGATGAGATCAATTTATCTTGTGCAAGACTATATATAGTGAACCTCAAAATGATACATCTTTTACGAACACACACATCCATCATATACTTGATGTCATACAACTAACCATGTTTGTTTTCTAGTGTTAAATTAGACAAGCACAATTTACTTCAGTCTCTTCCCACATGTGAGAGAGAAAAATATGTTTGTCTATTGTTCTATCTTTTTATAGTAATATTAAATTGATTCAAAAAGACATGTCTCTTTAAAAATTAAATTTAAAATTAAATTAATTTTTTTTTCTTATAAATAGTTGGAGAATACCTCCCGTAACTACCCAAAGATTAATTTGGTTATAATCTATCCACATAGTCCTCCGTAATTGATGTGATGCTTTGCCTAAATATATGTTTTCATAAATATAGGTAGATTAATTTGGTTATAATCTATCCACATAGTATTTGACTTTGTTAAATTGTTCCTCCGTAATTGATGTGATGCTTTGCCTAAATATATGTTTTCATAAATATAGGTAGAAGTAAATATGCAGTACATTCCTCATATTTAGGTAATAGTAAATATGTAGTACATTCCTCATATTTAGATAATTAGACATTTCTACTAGAAATTATTTCCCACCATAATTTATGGAATTCCTCTCTATAATTTAGGTAGGAGTAAAAAGTAAATATGTTTTACATAGAGATTGCAACAACCCCATAAATTTAACACTCCTAAGACTTTACTCTCATTTCCCTGGGCCCTTCTGTGAGGGAGTCAAGCCCAATCTCGCATACCATGTTGAATTTTCACAAGAGATGATATTGTATATGAATGAATATCTTATTACAATGATGAGTGTTCTATATATAAGAACATATGGTGACCATCCCTAAAGAATGCCTCCCTTGGGTAATAAATATATTTATACTTTATATTATATTATATACATATAATATAAATATACTTTATATTTATACTTTATACTTTATTATATATATTTATACTTTATATTATAAATATATTGTTACATTAATAATTTTATAATTAATAATATTGCTTAATATTAATAATCTTATTATTCATTATCAATCTAGTAGAATGTCTTTCCGATGCTACCCAAACATCAACATGTTTGGCATGATCTACTATTCTGACTTTGGGAAAATATATACCTCTAACCCTTGTTGGATGAGCCATAGGGATTTGTTGTCCTTCTTCTTGAGTTCTCTAAGGGCATTTCTCTGTGCATTTGTCATTTATTGTAGATCCGTAAGATCTATTTCCTAGAATCTATTAACTACTGCTCCCCAACAATCTTCAGACCAAAGGAACTTTTTCATCTAAATAGACCATACATCATAGTTCTTACCTGTTAAAATTGGTCCTCATGCCAGTGATGGATTGTTGCTAGACGCCATGAATCTCTTGTTGATAGTCGGCTCCGCCTTTCAACCTTATGTCTCGAGTGAAATACCTTTTCCTTTGTCGAAACCAACAAAACCCAGAAGTTTTCTTAGTTTGGATGCTCCCTATCCATGCCTGTACGCTTCCTGTCTTCACCGTCTGCACATCCTGATGTGAAAAGAAAATTTCTCAATTTTCGAAATTTAGGAAACACCCTATACACTTGTTGGGGGGCATTCTCCTCCTCCTCAACACTTTGTGTACCCTAGCAAGGGGTGTCCTCCTCCAAAAACCATGATTTTTGAAGGGTTTTTCCTCAAGTTTTCGCACTAGAACAGCGTGGAAAGAACTCCTCTTCCTGTTGTAGCTTATCTAAGATCGAAAATGCTCTCCAATCCTCGAAGAGACTTAGTCTAGTCTAGCATTGACAAAACATAACATACACACACAATGCAACTATGGAGTTGTTCATCTCTTCTCCACATTCACATAAAAAACTAAAATGAAAATACATGTTATGAAATAATTCTCTAAAACACTCCATCCTTCACCTACCTAATAAATACACACTTACCTATCTTACCTATCTTATATGTGCATATAAGATACCTATCCACTATCATTTTGGTCTACAAGTACTGAAGGAATTACTTCGTTTAACATTACTATCATATTTTTCCATTAAGATGGTCTGACTATTCGAACTATAACACATTGACCTCGCTTAAAACATCAAAATAAATTAATAAAAATAATAATACATTACAATCTTTAAAATAATTCATAATCGAATAAATTAATATAGTTTACTTTATATAGATATACCTTTTTTAAGGATTATAAAATTAATACAAGATACTCTTTAAAATAATTAATAATCGAATAATATTAATATAGTTTAGTTTATATCGATATACCTACCGATTTAAGATACCTACCTATTTTAAGGATTATATATGAGAAAAATATATAGGATTATGTATGAGAAGAATATATGGTTTTTTAAATTTTAGGTTCTTATATGGAGGGTAGATTATTCAAGTTTATTCTTTGCATTACAAGAAAGTATCAAAATTTAAGAGTAAGACACCTATCTATTTTTTTAAGGATTATATATGAGAAAAATATATAGGATTATGTATGAGAAGAATGTATGGTTTTTAAATTTTAGATTTAGATTCTCATATGGAGGATAAATTATTGCCTTAAAAGCCTTTCTCTATTCTGGGTTAGACTCAGAGTCGACTCTCTCTCTGGTAAGAACGAGTCTATTCTTTGCATTACATAAAATTATCAAATTTTAAGTCTTTTTTATTTATTTAATGCATTACAAGAAAGTACTAAAAATTTATTTATTTAATGCATTACAAGAAAGTACGAAAATTTAAGAATTTTATTTATTTAATATTATAGTAATTAAAAAATAATTTGAAAGTTTAAATATAATTTTTTAAGTTACAATGTAAGTATTTAACCTTGAATGTTTTATATCTACTATTTTATATTTACTAGAAAAAGTTTAAATAATATTAAAATAATTATATAATAAATAAAACTAAAATAATTATAATAAAAGTGAAGAATATAAATTTAAAAAATATATAAAATATAATAATTATATTAAAAGTTTAAGAATAAAATTAAAATAATTATAGTAATTAAAAAATTAATTTGAAAGTTTAAATATAATTTTTTTAAGCTATAATGTAAGTATTTAACATTGAATGTTTTATATCTACTAGAAAAAGTTTAAATAATATTAAAATAATTATAATAAAAGTGAAGAATATAAATTTAAAAAATTATGTAAAATGAATATAGTAAGCATAAAGTGTAATTAAAAAATTTGAAAAAAATAAAAACAAAATAAAAATATTGAAAAAAAATCGAAAAATAAAAATAAGAAAATGAAATAAGAAAAAGTAAAAAAATAAAGAAAATCAAAAAAATATAAAAATTTCCAAAAAAAAGTAACAATAAATATTTAAACAAACATATTTACAAATAGTAATTTAGTCCCTTAATATTAAAATTGCATTGGAAAATCTAATTCTTTGAAATTTTAAACAAAATTTGTAAATCTTCAAATTTTATAGTTCCTTAATATTAATATTAATATTAATATTAATATTGTATTATTGTATTGGGAATTCTAGTTATTTGAAATTTTGAGAAAAAATTTTAAATCTTCAAATTTTAGAGCATTTGCAAATTGAAATTATGAAATAATTGAAAACTTTAATGATAATTTTATTGTTTTGATGGGGTGAATGATATAATTGAAATATATTAAAAAAAAACAAAAATATAGTAATTAGGTAATTCTATTGATTTTAGTAATTATATAATAAATAACAATAGGTTCCAATGATAATATAGCAAAAATTGTTTAGACAAAAAATAGATGAGAATCAATAGAGTGAATTGTTTTCAATAGATGGACTCATTTAAGTGGAAAAATATTGCAAATTATCAACTAAAATATCTTTAACAGTAACATAACACATACAAATTTCAAAATACATACTATGATGTTGAAAAAACATTCTTGTGATTAGTTATTATTATTTGCACATTAAAACCATTATGATATTAAGATATATAAAATACATTGATATATGTACAATCCATTAAAACCAAAATCATGCAAAAAAAAAAATAGAATTGTGAGGAACATATATGAGAGTGGAGAAAAAACTTATTAATAATGGAAATCAAGATAGACAAGTTATGACATTTGTTGTAATGAGTTAAGGTTTGGACGGTTTTTGAAAACAATTTCATTTTTCATTGATCTATATGAAAAGAAGTGGAAGCAAGAATGGGTAAAAGAAAAGTTAAAAAAAGTGGAAACAAGAATGGGTAAAACAAAAGTAAAAAAGAAGTGGAAGCAAGAATGGGTATAAGAAAAGTTAAAAGGAAGTGGAAGCAAGAATCGGTAAAAGAAAAGTTAAAAGGAAGTGGAAGCAAGAATGGGTAAAAATAAAATAAAAACAAAAACAAATTGACATTAGTCATTACTTAATCTATGTGTTCTTTATTATACACATCTTATTACTTTTTTACTATTCACCTTAATCTTCATGCACTTTTTGAAGTGACATTTTTATAGTACTCTCAAGTGTATAAATGATACTTACTAAATTTGAAACTATCAAATTCAACTAAAACATATATAATAATGATTCTCATCTAAAATATTGACATGATTGCATATAAATAGAATGTTCAATCATAGATCCAACTTAATTTAAAATCTATCAATCACTAAAAAAGATCAAATCCCTTAAGATGCAAACTTTTCATGAAGTTTTACTTTTTAAAATAGATTTGCAAATTAAAATAAAGTTACAATGTTTTCCTCTACCCATAACATAACATAACATTTTGTGTATTGGGAGAAATAACCTAGAAATCGGAATATACATGAATGCTTCATCCCAATGGGAAGTTTATGCTTAGTCATAAAACGCATCTTTACAAAATTAAGGTTCCATGGCAGAGTTGTTCTACTGGAAAGGAGGAATCTTGTAAATCTAAGAAGGTTACCTATCCCGTATGATTTGTCCCGCATTAAATGCGAATTCTATGGATTGTTGTCCAATACAAGTTTGGCTATGAAGATGAATTGTGGTTTATTTATGACTGTATTAAATGTGAAGTCCATTGATTGTTTCCCATTGTAATTTGGCTATTGAGATGAATTATGGTTGATTTTGTGGAAGATCAATGGATTAAATATTGTATGTACCCGTCGATCTAAATCCCAACGACGTTACCTATTGAAAGGTGGACTTTAAATTGTATTGCTATAGTTAATGATTAGAGAGCCAAACGCAAGTACAGACTCTACGAGAGCTATAGTTTTGCAAATAGTTAATGTTCACAGAGCCAAACGCTCAAATATAGGCTCTACGACGACTAACAATGTTCATGTAACCTAATTTCCTATTGCAATTCGTTATCCATGGTTGGAATGTGAAGGGATAACGTAGGTTTACCCAAGCCTAGAATGAAAATGGAAGGTTTATTGAAGAAGAGTCGAAGTCTCAATTGGCTTCTGTGTCACAAGAATATTGGACTATAAATGATATGTCACGAATCGCTACTTCTAGTAGAGGATTTATCACTGTCGAACATGGAACTACACATACGGAAAGGTCAGATATGCCAAAGCGTAAAAAATCCCACAAGAAGAGTGCCTTTAAAGAACCCCATCTCTCGAGAGGATACCTTCAACTCAAGGTTCATATTTTTTTTTTTTTAACCATGGGAAGAACAACCTCCCAAGAGTATATCCAACAGCCTGCAAGCTAGATATACCAATAACTTGTGACTCAGCAGGGGCCGAGACGTCCCGAGTCTCACCGAAGTGAACCTCTATCCCAGGGGTCGTCTACCCTTCCAGCGTTGTCACAACGGGCCAATATGAGCATCCCTACCCCCCGCCGGTTTTGAACTTGT
>SNQJ01S0011455.1:234374-251549 GCA_010110895.2 Picea sitchensis | reverse complement strand
TTTGGTGAGGAGAGATGTAAAATTCTTGGAGGAAAAATATTGGAGTGATCAAGTAAATGAAACAATGGACAACCCAAATCCATTAATCCAAAAATATGAATAGGTGGAAAGCAAAGGAAAACAAGTACCTCCACCAAGATTGCGAAGTTTGCAGGTGCAAAGGAAACAAGAACAGATTGAAAATAGTTCTTCTTCTAGCATTGAGTCAATGGGTTCTATGAGAAATCAAAAAACAAGGAACTTTAGGGAAATTCATGAGTAGTTGGATGACATGGATTAACAAGCTCATTTTTCCTTATTGTCCTATCAACCTACTTATTTTGAAGAGGCAATGGAATAATGACATTGGGTACATGCCATGAATGAAGAGACTAAAGATATTGAGAGGAAGGATAAATTGGATCTTATTGATATCCCAACAAATAAAACCAACATTGGTTTTAACTGAGTTTACAATACCAAATTGAATGAGAAAGGAAAGGTAGAGAAATATAAGACAAGGCTAGTTGCCAAAGGGTTTTCTCAACAACCCAATATTTACTATGGTGAGACCTTTTCTCCAGTAGCAAGCTTGGATACTATTAGAGTTGTGATAGCCATTGCAACCCAAAGAAAATGGTCAGCTTACCATATGGATGTGAAGTTATCATTTTTTAATGACAATTTAGAAGAAGAGGTGTGTGAGTATCAACCACCAATATTTGAAGTAGAAGAACAAGAGTACAAAGTGTACAAGCTGAAGAAATCCTTGTATGGTTTGAGTTTCAAAGACAACACTTAGGAATTGGCATTGTTGAAGAATGTAAGAGTTGAGATTAAGGGGGATTGTTAAAACATATAATCTCTCTTGTTGACCAAGAATACATACACACAATTGGCTAAAATCAATGAGTGTTTTGAAGAATACGACCAATGGATGGTAGACGCAATTGGCCCAACTCATTGGATTCGTAAGAAATAAATTGATATGTACATAGAGAATCATCAGTTTTAGGTTGACCAACATTACTTCTACATAAGTAAAATAATAACCATACCAGCTATTCCCACCAATGAATCCTGTTAAAACATATAATCTCTTCTATGGATCGAGTATGCATCGACTAGTTAGTTAGGTGATTAGTTGTGTTCTTTTTATATTTATGGAAAGTTAGCTAGTTGTTAATGAGTTTTTAGCTTTGACCGTATCAAACCTCTAGGGTTGTTAAATCTCTATTGCAAAAAATTTATTTAATGATGAGAAGGGAGTGTCATGCCTTATAAATTTTCCATCGGTTTTCTTCATATTTGTCTCTGCTTATCAAATTAACAAGCCCATAAAGCAACTTGACTATGCTATGATGGAAATCCAAGCAAAAAACTATCTAAGGTGATTGGAAAGAGAGGTGTAGCAGGATTCAAAGAATCCTGAGATGAAAGTTGAAACATTGGAGTCAATTGAAACAATAGAGGTGTCTTCTTAGGGGTTGTGGAGAACAAAAAATATAAGTACATATCCCTGGAAAAACAATGGAAAGTTGGGATATGTGGACAAAGAAAATAAAGTTGACTGTTACAATTTGCCAACATTAGCCTACATACGAGGTTGTACATTAAAAGGAACCCAAAAAATATGAAATGGATGATGATGACCTTGCTAAGAAGGATTTCCTTCACATAGATATTGACTTGATGAAAGTGATAATAGAGGTGTTGAATCCCTGACCAGTCAGATAACATATTGGCAAGAAATCATTAATGATTACGAATTCCCCATGGATGAAATGGAGGACCATACAAATAAGAAATCTAGGATGATGACCTTACTAAGATGGGTTTTGATCGAGGTGGATATTGGTGGCCACCCACCTATTCCAACATGCTCCTTTTGCCAGTTTTTAGTTCAGTACATTCTTCTGTACTTCTTTGTAATTGTGGGTTTTACACTTTAGGGGTTCTCTGGAGCCCTACACATCTCCCAGGTGGATACTGGTGGTATCCCACCTGGTCCTGTTATCGCACAGTTTGTAGCTAGGAGAAAAGGTTGTAAAGTAGAATCCCAAACTGGCGTAACAGGGACCTACCCCACCCAATGTCACCACAATCGGGAGGTCCTTTCTATTTAGGGAGGTTAGGCCCAAGGGAGACGTCCCTGGCAATTTGGGGTTTGAAAGGGAAAGTCTCAAAGGATTAAGGCTATTTTCCCCTTTCACAGATTACCACCCAAAAAGATAGTCAAATAAAGTATAACCACAGAAAAGGCACTTGCTTGCGAGACAAGATAACAATAAAACTAGTACGTGCAATAATGGTTAATACTTCATAAATCAATGACTATCTAAGTTCAATATATGAGCAAATGCGGCAGTAAATATTGACGAAGTCAATGTTTGCAATAATGACAATGGCAATATAATGTTACTTGTCAATAAATACTAGAACAATATATCATCCAATGAATATAATCAATCCTTGAATCAAATCAATGCATTAAACATCATTCAGTTGCTCACATATAATAGATTGTTGCGTCTAGATGAAATATCCTAGGGGTGACGTCATCTTTTAGGGTTAGTTGTTAGTTAGGGTTTCAAATTTATAAGGTTTTGAAAGTTTGTTTAGTCACTATCACTTCAACGTTGGAGACTAAGGATCAATGCCTAAGGGTTAAAGGAGTCAAATAAATGATGGACACAAGAGTTGAAGGGTAAAAGTTTTTTGAGGACTAGAGGGTAGTTTTTCAAGGTGTTGCTAAAGCAAGGCCTTGAAAGTAGAAACCCTAAGAGAGAGAGAGAGTCACTTGGTGTTGCAAAGGAAAGGCCTTGTTCTCTCTCCTCTTTCCCGGGAAGAGGCAAAGGATACAAGGTCAAGTTTTGAGATTTTCCTCCTCACAGGTTACCACCAGTGTCAGATAGTCCGGCTAATCAGCCAATAAATGAAGTGTATGCCCTATTGAAAACACCTGCCCAGAACAAGACAACAACAATACAATATATATATTTGCAGGCTATAACTCAAAGGGTTAGTACTTCAATGACTATCTGATATTGGTGGTAACTTGTGAGGAGGGAAATCTCAAAACTTGACCTTGTATCCTTTGCCTCTTCAAACCCCAGGTTACCGAGGACGTCTCCCCAGGGCTAACCTCCCTAAACAGAAAGAACCTCCCCATCAAGGTGGCATTGGGTGGGGAAGGTTCCTGTTGCGCCAGTTTGTCCTCTGTCCTATAGCCTGTGACCTAAACTACAAACTGTGCGATAATAGGTCCAACTAGCTTATTTTGTATGTTTTCATGTCAACACATCTTGTTGTACTTTTGGGGCCATTTTGGAGCCCTAAACAATGTCTTTTGTCTCTCCACAATAAAACTATAGACAAAGTCATATTTTGATGGTGGAATGTGTAGTTCTCTAAAAGACCTTTCCAACGGGATATCACGCGCCTAAAATAGAGGTCATATGCAAAAGTTACGACCCCAGGAAGTTGAGGTACCAACTTACCCATAGGGGCCCACATGACTTTTGGTGTTTCACCTTCTAGGGTCAAGTTTTTGGATGTCTAGGGTTTTGGTATTCCTGTTTAACATAAAAAAGGCCTTCAAAGCCTCATTGCAAGGATCTTCTTGCGAATGATCGTAGTCGTCACATCTTTTCTCCGAGATAAAGTTGTCACTATTCTAGCAAGTCTTGCACTTTGTATTTTTACTGTCTCTTTACAGTTCTTTCATTAATAGAAATCAAGTATTGTTGTATTTCTTTGTTTCTAGCAAGTTTCATGAGTATTTCATTCTAATTTCTCTTCTTTCATTTCGTTCTGAACATAATCCGGATCAAGTTTCTTTCAAATAATTTTTTCCTTGATGAAAGTGGTAACCACAAGTGGTAACAATAGAGGTTTTGAATCATTGACGAGCCAAAGAATTGACTCGTAAGAAATCATTAATGGTTACAAAATACCCATGGATAAAATAAGCAACCCAAATTGCATTGATCTTGTAAGCACTAAAATAGTCACCCCATTAAGTCATCCTTAGTGTATCTCTTGGACGTATTGTAGAAGAAGGATGTTGGAGAAGAGGGAGGGAAAAGTAGTACCACAACCACATAGTTCAAAGTTCCCTTGTAGCTTCCAAAGTTATTGAATACGACACTTCGAGGGAAAGGAGAAGTTATGGTTTTGATCATTCAAATAACTTTAATAAGAGTTTGAACTTCGGTAGCATAATTGTGTAGCTATGAATCCCTTACAATTGATCCATAAGATTCCAATCCCTAACACTTGATTCATCATATTTAAATGATTGATCCTAATTACTTAGTATTGGAATAAAGGTGATTCAGATACTTAGTATTTGAATAAAGGCCATTGGGATCAATCATTAGAACCTTATATATATTAAAATTTGATTAATACCCCTCAATAATATAATTATATAATGGATAAATATTGCAGATCATCATGTTAACCATCATTAAACTTACTATTTCTGTATGATGATTGCATATCATCATGTTAATCATTACTAAACTTACTATTTTTTTTCCATATTATTCATGCTTAACACATCAATTACCAATGTATACTTGCATAGAAGTTCATTTGTTAGAACACAACAATGACCAAATGTTTTAATTCTATGTAGAAGGATTATATCCACAATTATTTCGGAAGATTACTCTCAAGACAAAAATATAGATGGACATTTTAATAAGTTGTTGAATAAATCATAAGAAAAAATTTGAGGTGCAAAATGAATGTCAAAACAAAAAATTTACTATCAACATCAACTTTAAAGAAACCAATAGATTTCAAGATCATTATGTCAACCATAAGGGTAAATAGTTTTGGACGAAAAGAAAACAAAATGTTTTTTCTTTATCATATTTTTAACTTATCTCTTTAGAGATTTACTGAAATTTCAAATATAAGCACTCGTTGGATACATAACTAAATTCTACATAAAACTAATACACAATATGCATACTTTCGATAAATCCGCAATGAGATAAACTGTAAAATACATGAAAACACATGTTTCTTGAATCTATTTATTGTTTATCTCACTATGGGTTCGAAAGTACATTGAATGAGAACTTGTTGGATGTAAAATTTGATTCTACATCCAACAAATGCTTACAATTGAAATTTGAGTAATCTTGTAAGGAGATAAGTTGAAAATACAAAAAAAAATAGTTTTCTTTCCCTTTGAAATTCCATAAATATTATTTTATCATTTTAAGTATTATTCTATTTGTTTCCTTAGGGGACCCATTTTAAACCTCAAAATTTATGTAATAGTAATTAGGTATATTTTATGAATAAGAATTTTGTTACCTATTTGAAAAGAAAAAAGAAGAAATTTGATCCTAAATACTCGGATTTTTAGGTCAAAAATCTCATATCAATCATCTAATTGAAAAATGGTGCTCCAAAATCATCCTTTTTTTTTCTTTTAGAGTTAAAATTACAACATTTTTCCAATATCACCTTAAATCTGCATAGAGTTGTAAACAAAAACCTTAAAATCAATTCCAAAATAATAATAAAATGTGATCCCAAGATCATTTTTTCGGGAGGGGGTTACAACTTCTTTGAAATCATGCCCTTATCAACTCATACTATTTCGAACAAACACTTTAAAATCAACCCCAAATCGACAAGTGGTGTTAGCAATAGCACTTTCCTTTTTCAATGTTAACATTATAACTTGTTTGAAATCATGGTTTTGACCACTGGTACCATTGCAAATGGAAATCTTAAAAACAACTTTTGAGTTAAAATATGGTGCTAAAATCTAGCGTTGTTTTTTCTTTCAAACTTAAAATTGAAACATTTATGAAATGATGGCCTTAAAAACCAACATTGTTGTAAACAAAATAGAAAAAACAGATAAAAAAAAAACCATATTAAAGCAATATATGTTATTTTTAATATATATATATATGTGTGTGTGTGTGTGTGTGTGTGAGAGAGAGAGAGAGAGAGAGAGAGAGAGAGAGATTGTGTGTGAACACTTAAATTAAAAAAAATATTTTAAAAAATGTCAAATATAAATAAAATACTACTTTTCGATTTTGAAGTTGATTTTGAAGTTTTTCTTTGCAATTTTCTAAATCTTGGTTGCATTTTGTAATTTTAACCATGAATAAAAAATGGTGTCATTGATAGCACCACATTTTAAATGGTCTGTCAAGGGTTGTGTGAGATTTGTTTCTATGAAATCTACGAGAATCTGATTGAAATATATTTCTTTATCCTTCCCTCTCTAATTCAGTCAACAAAGTCACTACCATGTTGTAGGTCGCAAAAAATTAGAGAACCCTACAAGTTAAGGAGATATAAAGGATAGTTAAGGAAATACAAAGGGATATTGTTGTAGAGAAAATGGAAAGACCAGTGATAAAATTGGAATGAACGTATACCATCATTGAAGAAGAGAAACAAAGGATGAAGCAAGAGGTCAAAGGAAAAGTTAAAATTGATGGAAGGAAGCTAGAGACAAAAGTCATGGAAAATTTTAAAATGATAGAAGGAAGTTAGAGAAAAAATTCATAGATGCACTAAAACCATGTTCGAAAGGATAGAAAAGATAAAAGGAAAATTTTATACCCTTTGTATTAATATGCAAGATATGAATGGGGAATTGGGATCTCCTAGACTGTGAGACCCTAGACAATCACAAAGTCTCACACCACATTGATATGAGTTGTAAACCACTGATGAGTTGTTAGTGAGATCTAAATCTAGATCTAGATATGATCTGTCTATGTACTATAAATTCATATCATGACATACCATTCGCATCACAATGTCTTAAGGCCATTTCCGTCATTTTTTTTCTTGTTTTGCTTGTATTAAATTCCGAAGATGGTATTAGAGTCATGGTGAAGAGAGATTGATAATATCATAGTGTCTGATATAATATTGTCAAGGATATCTTATTGTCTAGTGAAGAGATATTGATAATATGTGATGTGTGATCTGTTATCTCCATTCTTTTATTTGGTTAATAATTTCTATTTTGCAGGCCCAACTTCAACAAGTGGTATTAGAGCTCAGTTTAAGGGGCAAGAGGAAAGAATACCCAAGGAAACACTTAGGAAGAGTGGTCATTGATTGCGAGGTGAGCAAAGATACATAAGGAAATGTAGGCACCATTAAAAGGGTTTCAATAAGCACGGATAGAACCGCCAGTTGGAATTCTTTCTTGGAGACAAGATGCCCCATTAACAACCCGTTGAAAAGGAGCTCAGAGAGCTAGTGGTCGATGCTCCAAAGCCACGGTTGAGGAAGAGGCCCTTTTTGTTTTGGATTGGGACGCGCCCGATTTGCCTGAAGATCGAGATAAGTGGAGATGCAAAGAGTGAGATATGGGAAGAGCGTCGTGGTGGTGGAAGTTGTGTTCTAGTGGTAGATCCATCAAGGATGTTGCTGATGTTCCTGATTGAAATCTACGAGAATCATGAATAAAATATATTGCTGATGTGGTAGATCCATCAAGGATGTTGCTGATGTTGCGGGGGGTGGCGGAAACATACCTGGGAAATCCAATCTACAAGTTCCGAATTCCCATGCAGGATTACGAGGTTGCGGTGGAGTCAACATCAGCGGGGGTGAACGAGAGAAGTTCCACCGGATTCGAGTAAATCACTGCGAGCCATGAACCCTGTCAAGCTGCTAAATCTGTCTTTATGATGTTATTGGAGGTCGGCCTGGATATACATTCATCCCACCAAAGGGGATTGGTCTCCTAGTGAATTTTCTGGGCACGAGACGTGGATTAGAGTTGAGAGGCTTGAGAAACTGCTCTATGGAGTGTCCACGCCTGGATTGTTCAGAGGAGTTGCCACAATTGTTGCGAATATATTCAATATAGTGGAGCCTGATATGGTTGTTTTTATCAAGAAGGATTATCAGCGATGGCGCCTCATCCGTCGCATTCTTTGACATGTAGATTTTCCTATGGAGATTGTTGGCTCTAAAATTGTACAAGATTTAGATAGCCTTGCATTGAGCTCGTGTAATGTGCATCTTTAACTTGTAGAGAGAAAAAAGGAATTGTTCATTAGTAAATATCGTAAGAAACTTAGAGATGATGCATGCAATGGAGAAGTTTCTACTGAAAAATCAAAACATTCAGTGGTAGAGGCTATTCACAATGCTGGTGGCAAGATCGATTTTGTGAAGGAACCGCTGTAGTGGCAGAGGGCAACCCTTTTCTTGGTCCCACACATGAATCTCCACAAATCCAAGGTTGGAAGTTACGACATTCCTACGGAGAGAAAGAGTCTAGTGAAGTCTTGGTTAATCGCTAACAACCACAAGTTGTGGGATAGTCCCCTCAAATCCCCCCCCGAAATGTATTTGGACGTAGAAACGTGTTTGGATACAAACAATCTCATAGAGGTAGAGCTAGAGCTAGGGAAGATGTGACTCTATGGGCTGTGCCACGATAATGGGTGGAGGTATGTTGTGTGCGATGGTGAAGTCGACAAAGATCTGGACGAAGCGAGGGTCATTTGGAATGATGGCGAGGTGTATGATAGGCCTACCATGGATGTTACATTCTCTCTTGGAAGTAAGCATGTATTTGAAGGATCTCGACAAGATGGTGATGGTGTGCAACAACCAAAACAATATAAAGGTGAATATTTCGAATGTCAAAGTTTGAGGTGAAGCAATGAAATTGCCCAAGGGTAGTGGTTGTAATGAAGATTCACTTGGCTAGCTTGGTCACATTCGATCAAGGGAACAAAGTTTTATATGTCCATTTTTTATGGTGATGAAATGAAGGTATGTATATTGTGAGATCCTAATGTCCACAAAATCATCATTAGTAGAGATATGTACATGGAAAAATCAGGAGTTGTTCAGGATCACAATGTTGGATAATAGGGTGGAACACAACATGAAACAAAAGACACAGTACTGTAGATAATCGAAGTGAGATTTTTTTTTTCGAAGATATAGATGGTGTCTAAAAGCACTGTTACAACACTTAACCAAAGCACACTCTGATCAGAGCATAATCGTGCATGTTACACATCTTGATCCACATGATCTATTGCACAATCTCCATTATTGATAATTACTCAAGGGACCTGCTTTAATAGACTCAAGATATAACCAACTTCAATAGAATTTAGAGGATCTTGTCCACATGTAATCGTTAGAAGTTAGAGTTGACTCCACCAAATATGCTCCATGAGTCGGCTTGAAAGGGATTCTTGACCCAACTGCCTACATGTCCAACTCGTAAACGATTACCGAGATGGTCAATCCATCTTCCAACTATTTTCGACTGTTGGTCAACTATCTGACCAAAAAGCACGTCCACTACTTGACTAACTTGTGTACTGTGTTGGTGGATCATCCAACCAATTGTACCAAAATGTAGGTCAACCTCTCGACTAACTGTACCCCGATGTAGATTGACCTCATGACCTTCTGAACCTAAGAGATGTGTGATGAACCATCAATGATTGATGTTCCAACACCCTGCCATCAACACATAGCTATGGAGTTTCAAGAGGTGAAATGACGTCATTAGGACACCCCCCCATAATTGCATCTTCCTAAATCCAAAGCACCGTGCAGAGCTTCATAAATCTGGCTTCAACTAAATATTTCGTGAAGATATCAACAACTTGATCTTCTGTTTTGCAATATTCAAGAGATACAATGTTGTCATAGACCAACTGTCTCAAGTAGTGAGCATGGATATCAATTTGCTTCAGATTTTTTTGAGAAACATGATTGTCAATGACCTATATAGAATTTGGTTATCATAGTAGATTGTAGTCGAGGTTTGGACAGGAAGGCCAAATTCTTCCAGAATTTGGCAAATCCGGACTACTTTAGTACCTACTTGATCAATGCCACGATATTCTTCTTTTGCAGTCGACAAAGGGACTAACTTTTATTTTTTCACGACCACACCAAAGGTCCACTGCTATAGTGAAATACATAGCGATAAGTTGACTTTCGCTTATCATTGTTTCCAGCCTAGTCAGAGTCATTGAAGCTGACTAGTGAATATGATCTTTAACAATACTTGATACCAAAATGAGTGGTATCTTTGAGATAGCTAACAATTTGTTTGAATGCTTTCCAATGGTTTTATTTAGGGTCCTGCATAAACCGAGAAACCACACTAATAGCAAAGGAAATGTCAGGTCGATTATGAGTAAGATAAATAAGACTGCCGACAAATTGTCCATAAAGTGTGGCCTCGACTGTGGGTGTTTGACAAGTTTGGGTAAGCTTTACTATATACTGAAAAGGAGTAACAAAAGGCTTACAATCAACCATCATAAAACATGTGAACAGATCCATCACATATTTAAAATGCAAATTGAAAAATCCATCACAAAGTGGTAATACTTGAATACACAAAAGATAATGCAAAGTACCAAGATCTGCCATATCGAAGGGGTCAACATGTTGTTTTTTCAATCTAAGTATGAGATCAATATTATTGATAGTAATGAGTAATTCATCTACATATACAAAAAAAATCAAAGTTTATTAATTGGTATGAAGGACATACAAGCTATGATAAAATTCACATCATTTGAAACCATGTCAAAGAAAGAAACTATCAATCTTAGCATACGAATCTTGGGGAGCCTATTCCAAACCATAAAATGACTTCTTGAGTTGAAAATATAAATTTGAATCTATCACAAAACTGGGTGGTTGTTCCACAAAAATTTCTTCAGATAAGTCTCCATGAATAAATGCACTCTTCACATCCATTTGATAGATATGCCATACAAAAAAAGTAGCAAGGGAAAGAATTAGTCAAACACAGTTCATCTTTGTGAAAAGGGAAAAGGTTTCATTGTAGTCGATGCCTTCTTGTTGAAAAAATCCTTTTTCAACTAGGCATGATTTATGTCACTTAACAACACCTTCATAGGCAAATTTTGTCGTGTAGACCCATTGACAGTTCACAATGTTCTTTCCTTGCATCTGGGGAACCAAGTCACGAGTATCATTCTTTGAAAAAAAAATAAAAAATTGTCTTCATGGCCTACTCTCATTCAGGTCATCCTTCATCCTCTAAGTATGTAACAGGATCATAGGTTTCCATTACATGAGTCATCAAGACAACGCTGGAATGTTTCTTTTTACTTCGATTCTATCATTTGCGGGAGGCATCTCTAGCATCATCTCCAATGTCTTCAATTGTATTTGCAACCCATTTGGGTAGACAAGAAACAAGTGAACTATGGTTCACATCAGTAGGTCAATCAGAATTTAGAGAGTCTCCAGTCAGTGGACCAGTCAGAATAGAGGACGAAGGACTATTTGACTTATAGCTCGATGGTCCAGTGGAAACACGGAGGAATTTCAACTATCCAATCAAAGCACTGAAGTATGGAATAGAAGAACTATTGTCTGAGACAATGTAGAAGAGGTATTCAACAACTTAATGCTAGACAACTTCTCATCGAACCATACCTTGTGTCTGATAATAATTTTTTTTTTGACAACATCAAATAGTGGGTATGATTTTGATTCTTTAGAATATCCCATCACGATAAAAACATGACTATTGGCATCCAAATTATTTTTGCAATCATTAGGAATGTGAGGACATGAAACACATCCAAACACACGAAGGCGGTCGACTGAAGGATTCTTCCCATACCATCATTCGACTAGAGTCATGGAACAAACAACTCAAGTCAAGATGCGATTTAGAAAATGATTTTCATAGTATACCACTTCATCCTAGAAGTGAGGAGGAAAATATTTTTCCTACAAAATAAATCTATCCATTTGGACTAATGTCTAATTTTTGCATTCCGCAACACCATTATCTTGTGGTGTGTGAGGAACTGACCGTTTCCAATCAATACTAGATTGAAGCAAGTATTCTTCAAAAGGTCAATTTACATACTCACCACCATTTTATGATCTCAATAATTTGATGGGTCAACCACAATTATTTTCAGCAAAGGCCTGAAACTCTTTGAAATTCTCAAAGACAGGGTTCTTGTTCTTCAGGAAAAAGACGCATGTGAAGTGAGAAAAATCATCAATGAAAGTCAAAATGTACCTTGCACCTACTAATGAATGTGAATTGATGTGGCATACATCATTATGAACTACTTCTAGTAGGTTCTTCTCTCTCCATGATTTACCAGAGTCCTTACAGACTCCTTCAGGGGGAAACAACATCCGCAAACCAACAACCATTTTCTGAGTTTCTAATGCATGTAGACATCAGAAGTTTGGTTGTTTGTGTCACTCAAGCCAAACTCAATTTCTCTCATCAGTATGAGAAACAAGTGTAGTCGGTATGGGTTTAGGTCAAGTCTTGTCATAAAACTTGTACAATCTCTTCATTGGGTCAAGAAGCTCGCTGGAAAAAATCAACTTACCTTTCTTCAAATCATGAATATAGAACTGATCTAGCAAAAATTACACAATGTTACATGTTTATGTTAACTGAGAAAAAAAAAATGGTCACTAAGATTTGGCACATGATAGATGTCGACAATCTTTCCATGTTAACAAGCAACATCACCCTAACCAACAACATCGAGAGAAAAATCATTAGAAACATAGATTTTACTCTCCCTGTATTCACCCAACCATGTGAATAAGAAATCATCCTTAGCCAGGTGATGATTTCACCCAGAGTTGACTACCCATTCATTTTGCACAAAATGAGACATCAAGGCTAGAGGATTTTCAACTTGAAAGGCGAAATTATCAGTTTGTCGATGTACATCACACACATCTCTTTCAAGGAATTTAACCTTATCCTATAAATCATCTTTCTTCTTATATCATACTTTCTCGACATGTCAATTCTTTCCACATTACGAAAATTTCTTCTTATTTCGACCTCATTGTGGTGCATCTTCCTGTCTCTTAGGTTTCTGGTCATGGTATGCATGTTTCTGTGTAGAATCATCAAACCATACTCTATCCTTGGGATCCATATTTCCCTTTCCCTTGAGCAAGTGGGCCTGGTGTTTACCACCAAGATTTCCTTCTCCAAGCAAACTATGTTGATCAGTAATCAAAATACCACATAAATATTCAAAGTTGTAATCCTTACCATCTTCCTTGTGTGCTTTCTAGTTAGTGTGGAAAGTCGGAACAAACACGTTGAATGGTGTTCTCAAATTCATCAGGACCACTGTGATGAGTTTTTCTTCCTTCTTTTGATAGTTCTTTCCTCATTCATCTAGTTTCAACTGGATTTCTTTGACATGTGCCAAATAATCCTCCATTCTCTCAAAGGAATGAGGATCGAGAGAGATAAACTCTTTCAACAACTACATGATGTGTCTCTCGTCGACTTGTTCAAACAACGACTTAAAATTCTTCCATAATTGATGAGGTAAGTCGATTCCACTATGGTGAAATCGAATCTCTCACGAGATGTAGGTCGTTATGACTCCTACAGCCTCATCCTTATTTCCATCAGCAATGAACTTTGCATAGTCATATGTTGGATCTGGAATCACAACCTTCGTGTATTTCCACAATCCTTTGATATTTAATTGGATTTCTAGATGTGGAACCCATACTACATACTTTGATCCATTAAGAACAATTTAATCAATATTCAATGCCATATTCGATATCTAGACAGACTGGTTTGTTTCAATAAATTCCAATTAGCAAACCATTGTACCAGAGTTAATCGCACAACATATATTACTGAATAATTTGTGCAGATAATGCGTCGAGGTTTAAACCATAAGATCTTATACCATGTTGGAGAATAGGGTGGAACATGACATGAAACAAAAGCGATGATACTATAGACAATTGAAGAGGAAATTTTCTTATGAAGATAGAGGTGTTGTCGAAAGACATTGTTACAATACTTAAGAAAAGTTCATTGTGATCAGAACATCATAGTGCATGTTGCACATATTGATCTACATGATTTATTACACAATCTCTGTGATTGATAATGATCCAAGGTGTCTTCTTTTATAGTCTCAATATCTAACCAACTTCCATAGAATACAAAATATCTTATCCACATTTAATCGTTGGTTGTTGGAGTTGACTCCACTAAATCTGTTCTATCGAGTCATCTCGATAGGGATGCTCTACCAAACTACCTATGCATCCAAATTCACCGCTCGAATATATTCGACTGTTGGTCGACTGCCCGACTGATAGGCACGTTGACTACTCAACCGACTGGTGTAGTTTGTTGGTGTATCATCCGACCAAATGTAGGTCAACATCTCGATCAACCGAACCTAGGAGATGTGTGATGAACAATCAATGCTTGATGTTCCAACACACAAAGGGATATTTGTTTTCAAAGTAAGGGAATCATTGTATGGATTAAGGTAACCATGCAACGACACAAGATGTGTGATTCTTTCATGGTCAACCAAAGTTTCCTAAGAAGTGAGTATTATCATTGTGTTTATGGAATATTCATTATATTTTTTATGTGGACGATATGCTTGTTGCAAGAAAAGTGTGGTTGTGATCAACATGTTAAAGGATCAGTTGGTCAAGATGTATCAGATGAAGGATCTAGAAGCAGCAAAACAAATATTGGGCATAAATTATACATAGACAATAAAAATGGTAAGCTATGATTGTAACAAGTCTATGGAGAAGATACTGATGAGGTTCAATATGAGTATTGTGAAATAGATAAATATCCCTTCAAATTTTGATTGTAATATTTATTCAAATTAATGTATTGATAGTAAGGAAGAAAATGATTACATGTCTCATGTACCATATGCTCATACTATAGGTCCAATGTTGATGTTTGTGATGGAATGTTAAAATATTTAACATGTAGTTTGTCTTGTGAGTGGGCACATGGAAAAACCAAGTAAATAACATGGAAATGGGTGCTTTTGTATCTTAGAAGCATATGTATCACCTACAATGGCTGTAGTGATTTAGTCCATGTTTATGTTGATTCATGAGATTTGGACAAGAGGAGATCTAAATTAGGTTATGTATCACATGAATTGAAGGATATATTCGGTAAGTTTGGAAAAGTACAGGATAGGGTGTTATGTAGTGGTCAAAATGTTGTGCATTTGAATAATAATACGTATCAAAATTGGACAAGTCATCATTTTGTAAGGAAGGTTATTTATGCAGGTGGAGTGGTCCATACTAGAACAAACTATGCAAACATGTTCACATAACTACTATTTTTAGAGAAGCTATGTTGATGTTTAGATTCTCTTGGCATGTAGGAAAGGTGACGATTGATTCGTTGGAAAAGCTATTAGGAAAATTGTTGTCAAGATAGAGATTTTTGGGTGGTGATAACACCCACCTTGCAGTTACAATATCTGGGATGTTTATCAAGATTTTGTATTTTCATATCCCTAGAAATGATTGAGAATTTCCTATTTAAATGTAGAACCCTGTGAGGTGCTTCTTGACACTTGTAAACTCATATCTCCATTTAGATGAGAAATAAAGAGAATATCATTAACCCCTCTATCTATGTTTGATGTCGGATGTGTTATCTTCATTATTCTATATCATTATTAACTTATGTTGTGTCGTTCCTACCTCAAAAACACAAAGACGAACTTTACCCAAATCCTTTGCATATCTCGAAACCAAAACCCGCAATAAAAAGGAGATGATGAACGAACTAAAACCTAGGTTAAAAAGATTGCATCGACTATTGGAAGCTGGTTTCTGATGTCATAGTAAATACTAAAGGCCATACCCAATACCATAACCATTTTTGGAAAATAATATGAGTTGGATGGTATGGGAAAGAATTTTTTGACACTTTTGTCACCCTTTTTTGAGTAAAAAAAGAATGGGTTAAATATGATCCATGGAACCCTTATCACACAGAAAACAAATTCAACATAGAGATCCATAAGTTTGAGTATAAATAAAAATATGTGTAGAGGTGTCGATCCTTAAAAATTCTATGACACTAAATATCCCTGCAGATCAGAGATTAAAGGCACAGGGCTTACTAAGAAAAGTGGATGAAAATTTTCCTTTATTGATTCATCCAAATTATTCCCTGACTTTTGTAATGTCCCCTTCCAATTGATGGAGGATAACTCAATAGAATATTCGACTTCTATAGGCTATAGTGAATAAGTAAAATGGATTCAGGAAAATTTATTTGTTTTCACTGGGTTAAAAGAATGACAAATCCGAAAAGTGACATTAAATAAAATAAATAATTATATTTAATTGGAGTTGGAGGAAAAAATAAGCTAAGGGTTTAATTTGGTAAAAAAAAGAGGAAAGATATAGAAGGCCCAAGGAAGGATAAATAGAGGGGTAATCCTTATATTTGGCATTACGATTTGATATCTTATTAGAGTTCTTGTGTAGCCAACATTTTCTTTGGGGTGTAGGGCTAAACCCTTCCATTGTAGGTTTAGTTTCGGTGGTGAAATATCCACCATAGCTAGACAAAGAGGAGAATTCATCCGGAGTTCTCAACGAAGTTCATTGTTGTGTTTGGTTACTTTCTGGAGATATTTGGGAGGCATATCATCTTGCGCAGGGTGGTTGTGGTGAGTTTCAAGAGGAGGTTTAGGTTAAGAACAATAGGTGCCAGATGTTTTTCATGCATATGTAGGAGGAGACACAGTCGCAGTGTAACACCCTGTTTCTCCCAGTTTGTAAAATATAAATGGACTGGCCAAGGACCATGGCAGACTCATAAGTATGAATATGTGATGTAAATGGACCTTGAGAAAAAGGTCAATGAATGTGAATGATATTTTGAATTATTGCAGGACTGCTGAGAGGGGATGTGCAGAAAAAGAGACCACGATGGCGGTGGAAGGCACCTAAAAAGGTGGCGTTAACTTCCACCGAGAATTAAATACCGTATTTGGACTCCACTGGCCCGGAGAACCAAAAGCGGCTCGCTGGCCCTGAAATTTAATGCCTTGCAGGCTGGTAGGTTGATGGCTTGATGAGGGATGGGGAGGTAAACCGCATGTCCGTAGAGCCATCATGACTGACCAGCGCAAGGGTAATCGTGCCACACGCAACCTCGCGAGAGGATAAGGCGTATGGCAGAAGTGATTTAGGGGGGGATGCGAGGGGAACTCTGGCATTACGCAGACAGAGTGATAGCAGAGAGGAAGGATTGCAACCTTCGCTCCTAGTCACTGGCAGACAGAGAGACGTAGTCTCAGAGCATCGTGGTCTCAGCTCGGGGGTGGCTAGTGGTAAATCCGT
>SNQJ01S0011455.1:216876-234364 GCA_010110895.2 Picea sitchensis | reverse complement strand
TTGGTTCCATCATTATACTTATACGTCAGGGCGGTTGGATGGGGCAAGGAAATGTGGTTGTAGCTGGAGAACATAGGGGGTTGTAGCCTCCTTCTGGTTGTAGCCAAAGAATTAGGGAGTTGGATCTTCCCTCAGGTTGTATCCTGAGAAACTAGGGGGTTAGAGCCTCCCTCCAGTTGTAGCTGGAAAACAAAGGAAGTTGGTGCTTCCAATGAATGTAATTCTTAAAGACATATAAGAAAAAACATTTTGTGGTTTTCTCCTGCTTTGGGTTTCCACGTAAAACACTTGTGTATTGTGTATGTGTGTGATTTCTCATTTGTTCATTGTTTATTTACTCTGCAACTATTGGATGATAATGGTACATTGATATAACACTTTCATTTTATGGTGAAAAAGGATGAAATTTCTCTATTACAGATTCACCACTCTCTCAGTAATCCAACACATTGCAGGATATCCCCAAAGGGGTGACCATTTCCACACTTCCAGGAGTCCCTAAATATTACACCTTTAGGTTCAACGATATTCTACAGGATTAGAGGGTTAAAACATCAGTTGATGGTGGTGCCACCCACAACTTAATTGATGCTTCAATTGTCACCAAGAGAAAAATCCATGTAGAGGATTTTGAGGGATTAAATGTGGTAGTAGAGGATGGGTACAACATGATGTGTACTCAGAGGATCAGGGGACTGGAAGTAACATTGGGAAACTATCTTTTGAATGATGAATTTTACGTTATGGATTTAACAGATACTCATGTGGTTCTAGGAGTTCAATGCATATACTCATTGGGAGATATTTGCATGATTTACTAGGACATGAGGATGGAGTTCCAGGACAAGGGTGGACAATGAGTCATCCTGAGATGTATGTCGAAATTTGATCCTAGGATCGTGTTTAAACAATGTATGGAGCCCTTTTTAGACACATGGATGTGTATTACGTAGAATAATTATTTATCACCATGGAGATGCCATCACAGGAATTTCAGTATTACCCAGTGGATATCCATGCATTTATTAGAAAGCATGAGAAAGTGTTTGAACCATTTCCAACAGGGAGATCACCTCACAGAGGATTTGAGCATGTCATTGAACTAGAAGAGGGGTTGAATCCCATGATCACCACTCCCTACAAACATTCAAATAGGTTCAAGGAAGAAATAGAGGAGGCCATAAAGGAGTTGCTAGAGATGGGACACATTAGGAATAACTCTACTCCTTTCACTTCATCAGTGGTACTAGTGAAGAAGAAATATGGTACTATGGGGATTTGCATAGACTAAATGGCACTAAACAAGAAGACCATAAAAACGGATACCCAATACCCAATATTGATGAGTTGATCAACGATTTGCATGGGTAAATATACTTCTCAAAGGTTTCTCTATGATCGGGATATCACCAGATTCAGGTTAGAGAGGTGGATATCCATAAAAAAACATTCGGGTGTCACTATGGGAATTATGAGTTTCTTGTCATGCCCTTTGGGTTGACGAACGCATCAACTACCTTTAATTGATGCATGAACCATATATTGAACAAAAAGTTTTGGAAATTCTTAGTGGTGTTATTTGAATATCTTCTCATCTACAGTAGGACGTGGGAGGAACACCTGAAGCAAGTGGATGAGATTCTCACCATTGAGGAGAAATTGTTATTTTCTAAGGAGGCAAAGTGTGAGTTTGGGTTGAATGAGATCCTCTATCTGGGGAATGTGATTGGTGTTGAGGGCATAAAGGTACATTAGGATAAGATCCATACCATCTTATATTTTCCCACCCCTAGGTCAATCACATATTTGTGAGCATTATTTGGGATATGTAGCTACTATAGGTGCTTTGTGAAAGTATTTTCACAATTGGTTGCACCATTGACATAACTCACCAATAAGGGATAATTATGATGGTCAAAGAATGCACGGGTAGAATTCAACATAATGAAGAAGATGATGAGAAATTTCGAAGTATTAGCACTCCCAGATTTAATGCAACCTTTCGTCCAGGAGTGTGTCACATCCGGTGAAGGGATAGGGATAGTATTGATGTAGAATCGACACCCAATATCTCTCAGTAGAAGGAAGTTAAGTAAGTCAGATAAGATCTATGATATCTATGATAAGGATATGTTGGTCATCATGCATGCATTAGAAAAAATCATATAGTAGTTTCTAGGAGGGCACTTCGTGGATAGGACTGACAACAACACCTTGCAGTACTTCTTGGAGTAGTGGGACCTGAATAAAAGGTAGTGGAAATGGGTGAGTAAGGTGCATGCATAATATTTATGCAGATAGGTACATGGTAGAACAAAGATACGTACATAGTATAACACAAATTTAACCCTTATGAACTATAATGTATTATGTGATTGTGACTTGGGATGGTGAGTCGGTAAAGCTGAAAAGGGGGCATAGTGCCTCAAAAATGTAATACATCTATATACATTAATATAAAAATACATGGCTCCCTGCAATATAGACAAGGACAAAATAGATAGGGGGATATGGTTCAACGAGAGAGGGGGATTAAGGGGCTAAGTATTTTTATTATATTTTATTTATCGACAATTGATTTTATAGAGAAAAGAGGTTACATGAGCTACTTGGGAGGAAGGCCATGTGGTTCTTGTTTTCATGTAATTATATAAACCCTTCCCATGGGATGTTTGGGGGTTTCTCTTGGTTAATAATTTCATTTTAGAATTCCCCATTTTCACTCTTGTTGAATTCGTGTGCTCTTTGGGGGAGCATGGAAACAAATGGCTAGAGGAGGAGAGCCATTGCTAGATGGTTGTAACATATTAATGATCATTCCAGGAGGGAATGGATGCATGTATGCATGAGATTGATGGAAGTTCAGAAAGAACTATCCACAACTGAGAATACTTGGAGTTTCCAGTGGGCAGATTTTCTAACCAGTAGCACTAGAGCCCTGGAGAGAAATGGAACAACCTGAGGGACTGCATAAAGATAAAGGTGTTCATTTCCTGTGTTGTGTAGGCTAAAGGGGAAATAGAGCTAGAAATTTGGATTTGTTGTGTGGTTGGGAAACCTGAGAACTAGTTATCCAACTGTTGTGTGTTTCATATTTTTCCTAGGATCGATCCTTATGGATTCATAGCCCTGGCTCATGGGTGACCTATTGTTGAGAGTGAAAGAACAACAATGTCTATGGTTGGGAGGAACGTCCTTGGTCTGCATCCAGTTGGTGAATGTTTTATTCAAAAGACAAGTGTTCTTTGTGTTTTCTATATAATGTATATTCCATTGTGTATTTAATTATCTTTGAGATATGTATTTATAATGTGCTTGTTTGCTAGTTATTTGGTGTGCATGGCACATTGTTTATTTATTTTACGTGTAACATGGATATTGATTAATGCATATGAGTCTTTCATGCTTGATTTCAAATTAATTATTATCATAATTCGAGATTGGTTGAGAAGTGATTTTTTGGAGTAGCGTGGATGGCTTGTGGATGGCTGGGCATGTTACAGGTTAGTGTGGCCAACCTGTGGGTGGTTGATTATGTTACACATAAAGTGGTTGCATCTCCAAGAGAATTTTTACAAGACCACTAATAATATATCCATTRGGATGAGCACCTTCAGGGCATTGTATGGTTATGACACTCCATATTTTTTGTATTTGGAATTTGGGGAGAGCTGAGCTCCCAAGGCCAAATAATGGTTGGAGGAAATCCAAGACATTTTGAGAGTATTGAAGGATAATTTTCAGGTCGCTTAGAATGAATAGAATATTTATTCAGATATGTACAGGGTAGAACACAACTTTGAGGTTGGAGATCTATTCTTTCTGAGGCTGCAACCTTGCATACATTCATCACTGAAGAAGAGTGGTGCAAAGAAGTTGAAGCCTCATTTTTATAGACCATACAGAGTAGTCAGTAGAATTGGGGAAGTAGCATATGATCTAGAGCTACCAGAGGGTAACAAGATCCACAACAACTTCCATGTATGCTTCCTCAAGCAGGCATTGGGACAGTAGGTCATTGGTTCGGAAGATCTTCCTCCACTTGATGAAGAAGGACTGTTTTTTCTAGCTCCCGACAAGGTTGTTGATGTCAAGGAACAAAGAATGAGGAGTGGGGTCATTTGAGAATACTTGTTTGTATGGAGAGGATTTCCCAGAAAATATGTTACTTGGGAAAGGGAGAAGATCTTACAACACTCTGATCTAGAGTTTCTTGAGGAAAATAAATCTTGGGAAGGGAGGACTGTAATGTCCCCTTCCAATTGACTTAGGATAACTCAATTTCCTATACGACTCCCATAGGCTATAGTAAATAAGAAAAAGGGAGTCAAGGAAATTTATTTGGTGTCACTGGGTTAAAAGAGTGACAAATATGAAAAGTGACATTAAATAAAATAAATAATTATATTTAATTGGAGTTGGAAGAAAATATAATATAAGGGTTTGATTTGGTAAAAAAAAAAGAAATATATAGAAGAAACAAGGAAGGATAAATAGAGGATTAACCCTTCTATTTGGCATTATGATTTGATATCTTATTGAAGTGCTCTTCTAGCCAATGATTTCGTTGGGGTTTTGGGAAAAACCCTTCCACTATAGGGTTAGTTTTAGTGGTGCAATATCCACCCTAGCTAGAAAAAGGGAATAATTCATCTAGAGTTCTCGTTGAAGTTCCTTTTATGTTTGGATACTTTCTAGAGAGAGTTGGGAGGCATATTGGCTTGCACAGGGTGTTTGCGGTGAGTTTCTGGAGGAGGCCAAGCATTCGATAAACAAGTTTTGAAGGGTTTTCGTGCATTTGTAGGAGGAGACACCCCCACGTGTGGCGCTAGGATTGTCCCACGAGGCCCCTCTAGACGCCTCGCTGTCATCCCGTGAGGACCTATGAAAATTGAGGTTACAGTAGTTACTGTATCGTTTTTGCAAGGGGCTGAGGAAAGGATTGGAAGGCCACTTCGAGAGTGGACACTATGGGATTAGATCAGTGTCAGGCTTGGTGATTCTTGGGACAATGGATTGACATCATTCCAGGTTTTCCTATGTTGTTTCTATAATATATTGTGTATCTTCCTCACAACCATTAGATTTGTGTTTCTTAGGAGTATTGTGCAGTTGTTATTACATTGACCATTAGATATCATTGTATTGGTTTTGTGAGTTTCCATCCATAATAAGATGCCATGTTATATTCTCTATTTTCTGTGTCATGGATGTATGCTATATGTTTGATAATATTCCTCATTGAGAAAACTATTTGTAAGAAGTTAACAACACATTCACATAAGAAGGAATAACAAATTTGGGACAAAAAACATAATTTCCACTCCTATCCCGGTAGGGGACATTACAACTTCGCCTCGAAGCATATAAATATGCACTTCCTCTATTGTATAAGTGTCATTGTATGTTGATCATTCCTTTCATTTTTAGGCCAATCTAGGTTCTCAGTTTTAATTTCAGTATGAGGAGGAATTTTATTTGAGGTACTATGCATCCCATATGACTTTCTATTGGATAATATAATGGAATTCATGGAATGTTATTTTGACATTTTCATTATTGTGTTGAAAGATGTTTTTGAGGGAGATGTGTAATTCTTTCTTTATATTTAAAAAAACATTAATAACAAAAAATTTCAATGTTGACCAAAATAGAGAGAGAAATTGAAAGTAATTTTTTTCTTTCTTTCCGCATATAGGTGCTTTCTACTTTAAAGTGTGAGGGAGATGTGTAATTTCTTCAATACTTATTATAGAGTTGACACTTAGCATCTAAGAAAATATGAATAACCTTAAAATATTTCAATATGGACAAAAACAAATTATGTCAACATCCATGTTAAGTAAAATATTTCAATATCAATTATATGTATAACAATTAAAAGTAAAAAAAATATAATGGATAAAACATTTTAATGGTGTGTTGATAATATGACGGAGATCTGTCACTCCTTCTGTGAGTGGCATATATATATAGCCCCAAGGGTTAGCTCAAGTGGTCTTGAGCTAGATATGAGATCTCTCTCCTAGTGATGAGTTGGGGAGATCACAGGTTCAACTCTCTTAATATCCTCGGGGTGAGGCTCCCTAATAAAGGTAAGCACTCAACACTCAAAGGGCTTCCGCACTCAACACTCAAAAGGCTTCCAGTAAGAGATTCATTGAATTTTTTTTTAAATTAAAGGAAAATGAGAAAAGGTTTTCAACCTCAAAGATCCCTATAGGCTCATAATAAATGTGAAATTAAGATAGATTTAAGCTAATTATTTGTCGCATGAATAATATGGTTATTATTTTACTATGTTTCAATGAATACACTTAACATGATTTTCTTAATACTTAATAAAAACAAACTACAAATTTTGTCAATTTTTATTTTTTTCGTATTTATAAGATAATTTATAATATTTGATTAAATATTTATTTTTAAAAGTTTAAAATGTTGAATAATAAACTATAAATTATTTTTATTTGTGTTGTACACCTCTATGAAAATTATCTTTTTATTTAAACCAACAAATATTATAAATTTTCAATTTATAAAAAATATTTAACATATATTTAAAATATTTATTTATTTATTTATTTAAATCCTATTTCCAACACAGCAAAAGGGCTTTAGAAAAGGCTCAATAGTATTTGTTAGAGAAATATCCATATAAAGTTCAATTATGATATAAATTATTAAAATATGTAACATGTAATAGATATGTTTTTTATTTTATCGATATTGTTTTTTTTTACCTAAAGATAAGAACTTAACTCTCTCATGATTTGAAGCCACAGCAAAAGGGCTTTAGAAAAGGCTCAATAGTATTTGTTAGAGAAATATCCATATAAAGTTCAATTATGATATAAATTATTAAAATATGTAACATGTAATAGATATGTTTTTTATTTTATCGATATTGTTTTTTTTTACCTAAAGATAAGAACTTAACTCTCTCATGATTTGAAGCCGTATTTACAAATTATTTTCCATCTCCATATTTGTTAGAGACTAATTCCTTAACATAATGTCCTCACATAAATGGTGTAAAAGACATCTATAACTACAAAGTTCAAAATCAAATAAAGAAGATAACAACATTCCCTAATAATCACTAAAACTACATTCATTGACATATGTTAACGATGTTATCAACTTCACACAAAAGATTCAAAATAAAAATACAAATAAAAATATATTAAAGTAAAGCATAATAGATTGTTTAATACTTTTTCATAGTGATTTTTGTTGCAATTGTTAACTTCCACTTGTTTTATGTGCTTAATATGTGATATTCTTCATCGTATTATTGAGATTGTAGTTTTCTAATTGTAATGTAGATATTTTCTTTAAGTGAGTGATTTACTTTGTTATTTAAGAGTTTGTTAGACCGAGGAGAGATCTTAAATCCTATTTAGGTGTGTGGTTCAAAGATTCTCTCAACCTCTACTTCTATATTGGAAATAAGTTATATCCCATAACAAATTGTGAACTCTATATAATGGAATCACAATCTATTGTAAAGAATTGAATTATTCAATAGAGTTTTGTGTGTGTGTAACAATGTCTCATCTCTTGTATTTCATCTTTGTATCAGAGCATGTATGAGATTAAGTCCTTCATGAGAGGGCACATGAATATGAAAGAGATGTGAGAGTAATCTACTATAGGATTAAATTAATGGGGAAGAGTAGTTTAGCATAAGTGAGTGTAGATTGTTGAGCATGTGATCCTATGTTTTGTTCTATGGTGATTTTTTGTTTGTTTATTTCTAGATTAAATGATGATGGATCTCTGAAATCAAAGATGAAAGAGGTCATTGTGTAAGATTGACTTGGATACATTTAATATCTAGACAATTTTCCTAGAGAATTGGCAAGCACCATGGTTGGGTACCTAGGTGTGGGGAGATGGATATATGTCCATAGAATGGCTAGCTGTTTAGTCTTTGTTGTCAAATTTGAATTGATTTAGTGGTTTGAAGAAATTTTATTTATAAATCTAGAAGGGATCAAGAGTAGGTAAAAGATTAGTGATGCGGGAGCATTGGCTTCCAAGGGCATGTATCAATGTCTATACATACCTAAAGGTCTTGACATCAGGCCAAGGAGACGTTCATTGTAAAATTATTGTAAATTCTCATGGTTTACGAATTTAGTCTTAGAAGGTTCTAAGATAGGTGTGAGTGTCAATAGAGTAATGCGTCATTGTAACTAAGTCCTTGATTTATGGCACCCTTCGATGAGGATCAAAATATCTAAGGCTTAGCTGCAAGAATATAGTAATTTGTTTTGACGAGTCATTAGTTGAGATAGGGTCGAAACTTCTATATTTAGATTTAGTTGCAAGTTTGTAGGAATTAGTTAGTGTGTTGGCAATAGCATATGTCATGCATAAATATGTAAACTCGAGGGCAAGAGGAGGTTCGATTCAGTTGGCCAAGAAATGTAAATAAGGCGAACAGAGGGTAGATCAAGGTTATTGGTTGTATGTACAAACGTTTTCATGAAAGGAATATTCGCCATTTCCTGTGTGTTGATATTTTATGCATTCATGTGTTATTGAATGCGTTTTAGGGTGAATACTTGGTTGGTAGGAGCAATTGATCAAATTGGTATAGTTTCCATGATAGAAAAGCAGTCTGAGTTTAATCAGATTGTTAAGAGTAGTAAACAAAGGGATTGTATTCATTTGAGAGGAATCAAAACTTGGTAGAACCTTTGTTAAGAGATTCCAGTTAAAATTGGGTTGGGTAGAACTCATTGGATGTTCCAATCTGCTGCAATTCTTGAGATTCTTGTACGGAATGCAAGAATGTTGGAGGATGTGATATGAAATGAAAGGATTAAGAATTGGAGATTCTAACAATCGATAACTATAGGAATAGGCGATTCCTGGGAAGAGGGTTTCAACCCTAGTGAAAGGATCAAGCTACAACCTYGATTTGGGGAGAAGATTGTTCGAGTTTTCATTGAAAGGCTTTGTTAACCTTGTTTCAGTGGAACACATTATTGTTTGGAACAATGAGAGTGTTGTGGCATTGTCTATATTGGTATTTATGAGTGGCGCAACTTGAGAAGACTAKCCAGTGTCTAGAACAAAGTGTAAATGTGTTCGTGTAGAAGAGTATGAACACTCTTAAATATGCAACTCCTATCAAAGAGGTCTTAGCACCATATTGGGAGAATAGAATGGTGAAATCGATTTATGGGAGAGAGGCGTAAAGGAGAGGTTGGGTGCCAGTGTGAACTGTAGAAGGAGTTCCAGGCTAACAGTTGGACCTAGAAGGAACTTTGGATGTTGAGTAATGACAAAGCGCAGAGCATGTAGTTGATATTATAGCATGGTTAACTTAAGAGGAGCTAACTTGACAAGTGAATAAATTGAGAGTATGCATGAGATGTGTGTGGGTAGGTATACATATAGATTGTCTATTTTATACTTGAAGATTGCAGGTGTTAACACACATAGAAGAAGACCAAAAGAAGTAGGAAATGATTTCTACTTATAATTGCATGAAAATTTATTTCATGTAGCCATGTTTGAGGAAGGAGTTAGGGGATTGGTTTGATCATGGTAGCTTAAGTAGGCTAACAAAATTTTAAACCCCATCAAGTGGTATCAGAGAAAGAGAAGAGAGTAATTTGACTCTGGTGAAGAGAGAAAGAACACAAGAACAAGAGAGTGTTCTGTGAAGATGAGAAGACAAACCAAGAATAGTTTGTAAAGAAAGAAAAGATTTGCATGCAAGTGAGAAGAGGCTTGCAGCCTTAACATTAAGTTATAGACATAGATAACTAATTTGGTAGGTATGATTGTAGGCCGAAGGTAGCGACATATAGAAGAGAGACATCTCAGCAAGAAGATCATAGTCTTTGAAAATAGTGATGAAGGAAACTAGTGAGGGTTTCTAAGAAGGAGTGAAGTGTGGCCAAGGATATAGTATTTCAAATGAGGATTGAAATACAAGAGGACAGTTGTGTTCTTAGTACAAATGAGTTGTGGGAGTAAGCCTAGAAGGATAATAGAGAAGTGATGAGGAGGGTTCTATAAGGAGGACCAAATACTTGCCAAAAGACCAAGCACAGAGGAGGTTTGGTGAAGTAAGTTGTAGTAGGGAAAATTGTTATTGCAAAGGTTAGTGAATCTCATAGAAGAGTGGAAGAAACTCAAGAACATGACTATTAAGAGTCATAGAAGAGGTTCAGAAGGAAGCCACAAGGTGAAGACAAAAAATACCAAGGCAAATGGCATATGGAGAAGACAAATGAGTGATGAAGAGTATGAGAGGGAGAAGGTTGAGATAGACGTCCATATGGAAGTTATGATGGAGCTGTTATAGAAGAATGAGGAAGACTAGAGATGTAGTTTCCTTATGAGAAGACAATTAAGGTGGAATAAGCTACAGAATAAGATGAAGGAGCAACTGAAGAATGCTCAGTGGAAGGATGAGATACTCAAGGAAATGGAGTATCTGGGAGAAGACTTGAAGGCTAAAACTTCAAGTGAGGTCAAGAGGCCTCAATGTTTTAAAATTGACTCTTTGTGTATGGTTGCAGGGGAAACAGGTGAATAAAGACAATTTTTTTATATTTTCATGAAGGAGGAAGAAGATGGACAAAAACTTAAATTTGTTTTGAAGGAAAATGGGACAATTGAGTCTCATGTAGGTGCTCATACACAATTAGGAGAAGGTGGTTCTTTTCATCATGCAGTAAGGGCTGAAAGAAAAGAGAGCCTAGCTTATGATGATGGCCAAGAATAGAAAGAAGTAGAGGAATATAGTAAGCATTCAAATGCCATACTCGAGGAGGCTGAGAAGAAGAGCACCGAAGGATTTATGAGCGTTGTAAAAGAATTGGAACAACATGAAGATTTTATGACTGGATCATAACATCAGACCATCAGGTCTTGTGGTTTTGAAGCTGACAAGTTGTGTGTGAGTGAAGGTATTGCAGGAGACAGACCATCTTTTGGAACTGTCTTGTATGAGACTGAAAGTTGTCTGGAAAAATATGATGAAGAATGTATTTCTGAAGAAGACAAGATTGAATTATTGTAGCAGGAAGAATTCATAAATTCCCTACTTAATGAAGGAAACATCTCTACTGGAGGTGGGACAATTATGTCTCATTTGCAAGAAATTGTTCTTGATGAGGACAAAGAGGATTTAGCATGCTTAAATGGCCAAAGGAAGACTGGTGAAATAGAGAATCGGAAATTTATTATGGTGAAGAGTGAAGAAGCAGTGTCATAGGGAGATTGGACTTGTGACAGGAAAGGAGGTAACAGTGAAGAAAAAATTGGAACAACTATGTCTCAGACTAAAGAGGAATCAGTCCTAGAACTGGAAGAGGCTGAATTGGTTACTATATTCAGTCAAGAAGCTGAAAGAAAATTGTTGGATGTTGTCAATAAAGAAGAACAAAATTATGTTGGAAATGATAGACAACATATTAAGATGAGTCCAATGATTGGTGAATGGTTGAGTTGCTTGCTGGAAGCATTTGAGCAAGAGAAGGAAATTGCAGTTAATGGGAGGGGAATGTCTCAAGTTGTATATAATATAGGAGCATATAATAGTTCACAAGTTTATGATATGTTAACTAGTATGCAGGAAAGAGTGAATGAATATATTACTGCAATCAGAGAATCAGAAAAAAAATTATTTTTTGAAGTTAAAATTGCAGATAAGGAGCAGAAGAGGGATATTGCATAGGGAGATATCTTCAAGGATATTCAGGAAGTTAGGGAGGAAACAATGTTCAAGACAACATCTATAGCAATATCAAGAGCAATGTCTAGAGAAATATCTATAGAAATATATGGGGTAGTCTTTGAAGAAAATATGAAAGTAAAAACAGAGTTTGAATCAAGAGAGGCTGAAGAAGATGAGCAATAGACTGAGTTGGAGAAGACCATAGAAGACATTTGGAAATTAATGCAAATGCCCAAGAAGATCTACAACAAGATGAGGGAAGCAGTCCACTATAAAGATGATTGGGGAGTGCAAAACAGTGAAGGTAAAGATAGTGGAGCTCTGCAAGAAAAAGTATGGAAGCCCGGAAGATTACAGTCGAAGAGTGATGAAGTTGATGCAACTTATGGACAACATTAGGCTAGAGCCCTGGAATCCAGGGAAGATGAAGAATGAGGAAACATTATTAGGTGATCATGTCTTCTTTCTACTATGGGAGTCTGATGCGGGAGCATTGGCTTCCAAGGTCATGAATCAATTTCTAGACAGACCTAAAGGTCTTGACATCAGGCCAAGGAGAGGTTCATTGTAAAATTATTGTAAATTCTCATGGTTTACGAATTTAGTATTAGAAGGTTCTAAGATAGGTGTGACTGTCAATAGAGTAATGATTCATTGCACCTATGTCCTTGATTTATGGCATAATTCGATGAGGATCAAAATATCTAAGGCTTAGCTGTAGGAATATAGTAATCTGTTTTGACGAGTCATTAGTTGAGACAGGGTCGAAAATTCTATATTTAGAATTAGTTGCAAGTTTGTAGGAATTAGTTAGTGTGCTGGAAATAGCATATGCCATGCATAAATATACAAAATGAAGGGAAAGAGGATGTTCTCTTCAGCTAGACAAGCAATGTAAATAAGGCCAACAGAGGGTAGATCAGGTTTATTGGTTGTATGTACAGAAATTTTCATGAAAGGAAGATTCATCATTTCCTGTGTGTTGATATTTTATGCATTCATGTGTTATTGAATACATTTTAGGGTGAATACTTGGTTGGTAGGAGTGATTGATCAAATTGGTACAGTTTTGCTAATAGAAAAGTAGTTTGATTTTGATCAGATTGCTAAGAGTAGTAAACAAAGGGATTGTATTTGTTTTAGAGGAATCAAAACTTGGTAGAACCTTTGTTAAGAGATTCCAGTTAAAATTGGGTTGGGTAGAACTCATTGGATGTTCCAATCCACAACAATTCTTGAGATGCTTGTATGGAATGCAAGAATGTTGGAGTATGTGATATGAAATGAAAAGATTAAGAATTGGAGATTCTAACAATCGATAGCTACAGGAATAGGTGATTCCTGGGAAAAGGGTTTCAACCCTAGTGAAAGGATCAAGTGGCAACCTCGATTTGGGGAGAAGGTTGTTTGATTTTGCATTGAAAGGGGTTGTTAACCTTGTTTCAGTGGAGCATATTATTCTTTGGAACACTGAGAGTGTTGTTCCATTGTTTATATTGGTATTTATGAGTGGCACATCTTGAAAAGACTAACCTGTTTCTGGAACGAAGTGTAAATGTGTTGCTATAGAAGAGTATGAACACTCTTAAATATGTGACTCCTATCAAAGAGGTCTTAGCACCATATTGGGAGATTAGAATGGTGAAATCGATTTATGGGAGAGAGGTGTAAAGGAGAGGTTGGGTGTCAGTGTGAATTGTAGAAGGAGTTCCAAGCTAACAGTTGGACCTAGAAGGAGGTCTGGATGTTGAGTAATGAGAAGGCACAAAGCAGGCAGTTGATATGATAGCATGGTTAACTTAAGAGGAGCTAAATTGACAAGTGATTGAGAGTATGCATGGGATGTGTGTGGGTAGGTAGGCATATAGATTTTTTGTTTTATACTTGAAGATTGCAGGTGTTAACACACAAAGAAGAAGACCAGTAGAAGTAGGAAAGGATTTCTACTTATAATTTCATGAACATTTATTTCCTGTAACCATGTTTGAGGAAGGAGTTAGGGGATTGGTTTGATTTTGGTAGCTTAAGTAGCCTAACAACATTTTAAACCCCATCAATTAGTATGGATGGTTGTTCAGTTAGTTCAGGATTTTTTGATCTACAAAACGATCTCTCGTTAGTTGTTGAAGTCATGTGAGTGGAATGATAATGAGGTTACATGAAATATTTGTCAATTGTTGTCCAGTAATTGACTTCGGGAGATCCATGATTCAAGATTTCAAGGAGGGAACTCGATAATTCAACTGATAAGCTACACCTTTACGAGGGTTAAGAGACAACATGGTGGAGTTAGTAGCCTAGAATTTTTCAAAATGGTTAAGGTATGTTGATGAAGACCTTACTTGATAGATATCTAGAAAAGTACTCGTTAAGGGAGGGTGTTGGAGTAATTAACTCTTAATTGTCTCATGGGATTAATATGTGATACTCTTTATGATATTATTAAGATTGTTTTTTTCTAATTATAATGTAGAGATTATCTCTAGGTGAGTGATTTTCTTTGTTTTTTAGGAGTTTTTTAGATCTAAAAGAGATACTAGATCCAATTTGTAGAGATTCAGGGATCAACCTAGATCATGAATGATCCCCATACTAATCGAGAATAATATATTAATTTGAGTGAATAAAAATACATGATAAGGTCTTCATTTATATGAATAAAGAGACCCAACAAATAACTAAGAATAGTTGTCTAGTTGAGAGCCTATGTAAGAATACAACTCACACAAGATGGTTGTATTGGAAAAAACCAATGCCAATAGCCCTGAATAAGAAAAATGTAGGGAGAAAACAAAATAAAACAATAATGGGTCTCGACAACAAGGCCTGATGAGGTACCCATGTAAAATCTCTCATAAATGGAGAAAAGGAGAAAAAATCATAGGATGAAATCTCCTCTCCATAAGAGAGTCAATCTCTAATTCACGTTCCAAACTATTGAGGCAATGAGATCTAAATGTACACCCCCAAAATAAATTGATCCTCTAGAATTGAGACTCAACACAAAAGGATTGATGAGGTACTCATTTACATCCAAGAAAACATCAGATGCCAAGTGTCCCTATGTATGAAAATACATCTCATCGAAGTGCATGGGTCACTAGCCACTGCAACTGCTGAGTTAATATCGGAATTAGTGTTCTGTTCAAGGCTCACTGTGAAGACGCTTGATCTTGATCGAACATGGTGAGTAAAAAATAACCCGAGGAAGTATTGCATACCACCCCCCTCCCCGACAATAATGAACTGAGTAGAAAATATGATGGCGATGGATGTCACAAATGATGACTAAAGTATGGAGTATGAGCTAAAGGAGACAATTATTGAAAATATACTAAGTAAGAAAAACTTGAAAGTGGTGAGTTCCAAGAGACTATGAAACATGGTAGTACATGGAGACAAATGCATGGTTACACTCCTAAAACTATTGGCACAAGTGTCAAAGAATACACTACTCAAAGGTGCATAATCAGAGGTACAATAAATAGTCATCATGGACAACAATCCTCGATATGGATCCCAGTAAAAAGGGTCATGTTAGGTACCCATTTACAATATAGGAATCAACATATTCTCATTGAGCTCATGATGAGAAAGAACAATCTTAATTAAGCAAATCATTATGGTGTGCAACCACTCACAGTAAAGAGACCAAAATGATCTTCACAATTCCTCAAACAAAATGGAAAATGGAGACTTCCCTTAAGAGATATAGTGAAAACTTAGCCAATAACCTCTAAAATAAAACAAATTGGAAAAATAAACAATCTTTGAAAGGACCTCCAAAATAAAATCTATACTTCGTATATTTTGTTGACTAGGGGAATTGAATTGTGGTCTCCTCAAAAGAAATCAATGGCACAACCTAGTGCACCAAAAATGTTAATTGATCATGACAATGAGAAAAATATTATAAATTTCTCCCAAAAAGAAGACACCACAAATGCCACTAAAATCCACTCCTATTCTGCAATATGGTACGCACTTGATCATGGTGGACATGAAATAATTTCATAAATTCCTCTCAATAAGAGACGTCATGTGAAGCAGCAAGCACTTGTTGTGAACACTGTCTTCAAATATAGCGACATGTAGGTGGTTTCCCATGTGAAGAAGGGTTGTGTTGGATATTGCTTGGAGGATAGGAGGATAGCACACAAACCATTTGAGAAGATCAATTTTTTCTTTATAACAAACCAAGACATTCTTTAGAGGAAGAAGATATGTAGAGAGACATGAACTAGAGATCCACAAATAGCAGTGCTCTCTTAGGGATCAACACCCACTTACACACTATAAGAAATATTAGGTACAAAAAAAATATGAGATAAATGATTTGTAGAGAAAAAACGATGATCTCAGGTGGAGAAATCTTCCAACCCTTCCTCACTATGTTCCTCAAGATTCAAGTAGTAAATAAAAATGATGGAAATTTGAAACCCAATCTAGGCCAACTGTAACCAGAAACATGTGCATACTTCAACGCTGAGAGGGGTTTAAAAAACCTCAAAAAAAATTCTCCACGCATGGAATATGGTTCGGATCGGATCTATGAAAACAATCTTGCGAAAGATCCATAGAATCCAGGATCCCATATTTGATATAAATCAGGCCAAGATCTATACAGACATGCCCATATTTGAGACAATGGGCCACAAACCAGAGGCAAAACAAAAAAAAAAATCACACAATTGAGGAAAAAAAAAGGACAGGTCTACACCTGCTCAGAAAACAAGCAAGGAAGGAAGCACCTACTTCGATACCATGTAGAGATCTGAGGATCAACTGGTATCATGAATTATCCGCATACTAATAGAGAATAATCTATTAATCTGAATAAATACAAATACATGCGAGTGTCTTCATTTATAGGAATGAAGAGACCCAACAAATAGCTAAGAATAGTTGTTTAGTTGAGAGCCTCGGGTAAGTTTACAATTCACATAGGTTGGATGTGTTGGAAAACACCAACATAAAACTATTTAGGTGTGTGGTTGATAGATTTTCTCAACCTCTCCTTCTATATTAGGAATAGGTTAGATCTCATAACAAATTGTAAACTATATATAATAGAGTCATTATCTATTGTAAAAAAATCAATTATTCAATAAAATTTTGTTTGTGTAACAATGTCTCACTTCTCATATTTTATCTAGCTTCTAAAAATAAAGAGGAAGATTGTGATTTCTACTTCAAAGTCTAGAGGCAATCTTCCCTAAAGGAAACCACTTCGCATCGTTTGAATAAAATGTCAAATATTGAACACACCCTGCATCGACTTAGGTTTAAAAAGGGAACGTAGATGACAAGAACAAACAAAATCGAACTTATGAATACATATATTAATCCTTAAAGTAACATCAGAAAAGATAAGCCAATCGCTGATTATCTATTAAATGTATGAAATGGGAAATGATTTTAAACATTTAAGGTGATCGACATGACACCATGTTGTTTTAGAGTATCAGGTTTTTTCAATTTTTTTTTTCTTATATTAAGCAAAAAAGTTTAGATTGGATGAAATTATCAGATTATTAGAAAGATTAAATTATTTAAAAAAAATTCCATGCAGAAAGTTATGTTTTCTTTTTGTTTTCACAAAAGCGTTTTAGTTTTTTTTATTAAAAGTAAAAAATAACATGCAGCATAATATGATATGATAAAAGCTATAAATAAAAATTAAAGCATTTTTCATGACAAAATAAGTTTAAATATTAAATTAGGATGATGCCAATTTTGTAACTCATGTGTGGTTCTTGTGGATCATTCCTATTTTTGTTA
>SNQJ01S0011455.1:195931-216442 GCA_010110895.2 Picea sitchensis | reverse complement strand
AATAGATCGTGAATAATATTTTTTAATATATTAATATATTTTATAATATTAATATTTTTTAATATTGATGTATTAAACCAACATATATTAAATTAGCATATATCTATCATAACTTTAGATTTATCAAGTGTTAAAAGGGATCAAATTTTTAGAGGTAAAAACTTTTTTAGAATATAAAACTTGATCAAACGTTAAAAGTTTGCACCTCCAGTGATTTGATCCCTCTTTAGGCTTCATAAATTCCAGGTTAAAATGGATCTATGTTGATTANAATAAAAAATATATATATATAATAAAATATTTTAATATATTAAAAAATATATTTTGTTCTGTTTTGATTTGTTGTAATTTTAATTAATAGATCGTGAATAATATTTTTTAATATATTAATATATTTTATAATATTAATATTTTTTAATATTGATGTATTAAACCAACATATATTAAATTAGCATATATCTATCATAATTTTAGATTTATCAAGTGTTAAAAGGGATCAAATCTTTAGAGGTAAAAACTTTTTTAGAATACAAAATTTGATAAAACGTTAAAAGTTTGCACCTCCAGTGATTTGATCCCTCTTTAGGCTTCATAAATTCCATGTTAAAATGGATCTATGTTGATTACAATCACTCCAAAGTAACTCTTAACCCAAATGTCCAAAAATAAAAATCAAGGAAAAAATTATGTGAGATTTTCAATATTATTATAATTCATAGATATATGTTCAAAGATTATATATAAGATTTAATGTATTATTAATATTTAGAACTAATAAAATATGAGATTAAAGATGGATTAAATTAATGATTAATAAGTTTTTATTAGGAAAAGATTTAATTATATTTTTTTAAATATAGATATATAAATTTTATCCTTTATATTAAAATAATATAAAATTATTCAAAGATAATCTTTGGAGAGAGAATTGGCAATACTTTGATTTTATAAGTTGTCTTCACAAGGAAGATTTCTTATTACATTTCAAATTTCATGATTTTATATGATTTTACAGCATGAGTGGGTCTAATGGTTAAGAACATATGTTTCCTCTTAAGGGGGTCCCTTGTCTCACAAACAAGGGGGTCTCATACACCAATTTGGTGTGTTGGCTTGGCCATAACCTTAAAAATAAATTATTATTATTATTATTATGTTGTCTTCACGAAGAGGATTTCTTATTACATTTCAAATTTCAATAAATTTCATGATCTCATCTAGTTACATCAATGAACTAGTATATGTGATATTTTTTTAAAATACTTATGTATCCGAATGAAATGATATGAAGAGACAGTAAGTCAAAGATTTCCAATTAGTCAAAGATTTCCGATTATATTTCATGATAAAAAATACAGATCCAATACCCTCGACATAAAATTTAATTACATGAAATAAAAAAAAATTATATAATCATTGAGATAGAAAAATTCATTCACCAAAGAAGAAAGATACAGTTGCACTTTTCAATTGCCAACAAAATTTCGAGGATTTCTGCTAATTTTTTTTAGCACATTATGAAAAGTCAAATAAGTAGAAACAACTTTAATATTTGATACAAAACTACTATGAAGATTTGTGCTAAATCATTTTAGCATTTTAGCACATCAGGAAAAGTTTAATATTTGATACAAAACTTCTATGAAGATTTGTGCTAAAATACGGAAAAGTGAAATGAGTAGAAACAACTTTAATATTTGACACAAAATTATTACGAGTGTTAGGAATTTGACAATTTTCTCAAGGTACACAATTGAACACAACACAGATCTACAACATCAAGTTGTTTTGGGATCGATGAGATCCTATGAAAATTCATCATCGGATAATGACTACATTGTAAAGTAGCTTGAAGAGATATTGTATAACGCGCACATTTTCACCATGTAATCACCTTATGAATCAATCATTGTGTTGATAAGAAAAAGTATGGTCTATGGAAAATGTCCATGAATTATCATCATAGTAGCAAATTTAACATTATTAAAAATGCTAAAAGATATTGAGGAAGGCATATGTTAAATTATTATGGTATTTTTTCATATTTTTCTTTTATTTTTTTTCATATTTTTCATATTCGGGATGCTTGGAGTTGAGATTAAAGGATTGTTATATGGTGGAATCATAACTTAATGCTATTTGGGTTGAATGGAAGATTGGAACATTTTCAATCATTTTCTTGGGTTATATGGTTTGCGATTCATTCGTAATTTGTATTTAATTTTTAGAATATTTTTTATTTTTATAATTCATAGATCTTAAATGAAAAAATAGTGAAACCCCCAAAGTGTTTTCTACAAATGGTATCAAAGTATGCTAATTTATTTTTTGGGTGCTTTGTAAGACATAAAAAGGGGATAAGAGAAGAAAAAAATTAGAAAAAAAATATGATTATGCAAACTAAAAAAGTTTTTAAATATTTTACAATAAACTAACTAAAAATAGAATATAGATTTGAATTCTACACAACAACAAAATAATAATCATTTTGAAAACAAACAATGACTTGCATTGGAGATCAAACAATGAAAATATTATAGTTTCACTTTTCAAGACTTACAACCCTCATTCTCATTTGTTTAGATGAAAATGGAAACACATTGAAAAGTATAATTTCCCTAACTACAAATGCACCTCTAATGTTTTTTTTTTTCTTTAAATGTATCTTAGTGAAGATCCTAAAATAAAAAAATCTAACCGTTTTATGTTTTTGTGAAAGAGATATAGATATTTTAAATTTAATGTCTCAAAAAGTCTATTTTTAAAGATAAAATGGAAACATATTTGCAAGTGTAATATCTCCATAAGCACAACTCTAATTCCTATATCCCTTTGCAGCTTGACCTATCGGCATATTGAAATAATGGGAGAGTTCATTCAATTTTATATCAGTTATCATGTTAGTATAACCTCGTGGATGGGTACAAGATCGAATTTGATAAAATGGAGTTGATATTTTTTTTTCTCCACTAATCCAATTCAACGATACATTTAATTAACCGGGATCACATTTTACAGATGGATTGTCAATAACATAGATGATTGGATTCAAGGATACATGCATGACATTAAAATTATTGTATGGAGGTAAAGTGTAACCCATTTAAACAGCTGGAATATTATTAGGTCGATCTGGTCTCTAAAAGTAGTGAGAAGAAGCTAGAAATTGGTGAGCAACAATGAGCAATGGCGCAACAATTGAGGATGATGAAGCACTTTAGCTCATTAATACATCTTTTCAAAATGTTCTTTATGGTTGATGGTCTTATTGAGAAGTGTGCATTGTTTAATTTCAAGAATTTAGAATTTTTTTTCTTTATATTGTGAAATAAATAATAAATTATAAAGAATTGATTATAGAAGAGAGTAACATAATTTAAGTTGATTGTTTTTGACATTCTTCAGTGCCACAAGAACACATCAATGGTTTGATTATGTCTGCAATATGTTGTATGTTGGTGGTTCTTGTTGTTCTTCAGTGCTCCAAGAACAATGGTTATTGATCATCATTGTGTGTTTGTGTATGTGACAAAAGGTCTGGTTGTATGATCGATTGTTGGATACATCCAATATATAGACGAGTTTCCTATATAATTGGCGAATACAATTCCTTGTATTTTGACGGATTGAAGTATGTCAATAGGATGATTCAATATCTAGACTATTTTTCAATGTATGTCAAGAATCGATGATCATTATAAATACTTCATTGATGGTTAGAAGAAATTGTAACTTCAATGGATGAAGTGGTAAGATCAAATGAATGGATGAGAAAGAGGGTAGTGTACGAGAGTTTAGAAAGTGTATCAAGATGTTGATGAAGAACAAACCATACAGTGACCAATGTGATCAAAGTTCAAAAATACATTTTTTGTATCGTTATTTTTTATGTAAGCATTAAAGAAGGGTGTTAGAATTAATTCTTACTACAATAGATTTTGTATGAGTTTGTTATAGATAATTAAGATATTCTCTCAGCTTCTCTCTAATTTTGAAATAAGTTGAATCTAAAAACACTTATATAAGTATATTGTATTTCGATTTGAATATAAAAAATAATAATAATTGTGTAAATATCTTGTGCGCCCCATTTTTTCTAAAAACATAAAACAATTCAACAACCCAAAATAATACATTTCCATTAAAGAATATATGAACAATTCTATACCATTAAAGAAATATAAATAATAGATGAACAATTCCTTACATTGTGGTATTGAAATGCATTGATGTTCGACTTCTCCAACGACTTCATGTTGTACTTATTATATCGCTCAATAATTGATTTCATGCTGCAAGAAAACATCGAACAAAAGAACAATTAATTTTCTAAACATCAAACATTTAAAAAAATGGGTGGGATAAGCTAGATTTTAGAATGATTAAATTATAATGCACATAGACCTTGATGATTTTTGATGAATTTTTTTAACTTATGTAATAAAGTTTTAATTTTATGTTGTTAATTTTATCTTATTGTTATTTTAAAATTATACATATATATAATTTATTGAAATAAAATATGAAAAATTTATTATATTAGCATATATTTCTAGATTTACTTTGTTTTGAAATATTTTGTACACTTTTTTTTTGAGACCTACGATTAACAATATGCAGTACAAATTAATGGAATTAAATAAGTAATAAATGAGGTATGAGGGTTAAAAATATTATCAATATTTATTTTAATAATAATTATTATTTTTAAGGTCATATTCAAGACACATAAAATTGGTGTATAGGATATTATTTTTTGTGGGACAAGAGAAAATAAGGGATCCCCTCTGAGAGTTGTTAAAGTCTATGAAAGTATAGATACCGTATTCCCTCCATTTTGAATGTAAATATATAGATATTTTTATTAATGATTAATATTAATTTTAGTAGATATGATGATGGTGGTGATTAAAGTTTATTAAAACCAAAATACTATTATTATTATTAGCTATCATTTATCCAATATTCTAAAATGAATAATTTTTATAATTATTTTATAATTATTATAAATATGTATATTTATTATTAAAAACTATATATTTATTATACAAAATGAATATATTTAAATTGTTACTTAATTATTTAAAAATGTCTTTCCTTTCTATGATGATAATTTTCCAAAAAATTATGTACTTTATTTTCTTATTTTAATTACCTCTATATTAAAAAAAAATAAGTGATGGAATTTTATTTCCATAATGCTTATTTTATAATATAAATATACTTACATTCTTATTCTTATATATATATATATATAGATAGATAGATAGATAGATAGATAGATAGATAGATAGATAGATAGATAGATAGATAGATAGATAGATAGATAGATCGATCGATCGATCGATCGATCGATCGATCGATGGATGGATGGATGGATGGATGGATGGATGGATTGATTGATGATGATGATGATGATGATGATGATGATGATGATGATGATGATGATGATGATGATGATGATGATGATGATGATGATTAACGTCTACTAAGACCGAATTGGTATATCAGACCTTAAGAGAGTAAGTGATTACTTGCAATTCTTTAGAATTTTGTTTTTGTGCTCGAAAAGTATTAAAAAAAGATTCCCAAGATCACCATACTTTTGTTGAGATAAGAGGTTAGGAAGGTTGGTAGTGTGACAAATATTTGAAAATGAGATCTAATATGGGTATAGGTTGGACAATCTAAGAGAAAATTCTTTTCATCTTCAACCTTCTTAGTGTCACACTCTTTCATCCCATGGCGTTTTAGGAATTGACCAACGCCTAGTTTCACTATGGACCTCATGAGAATTTGTTCTTATCTTAGCGATGTTTATTTTTTTCTTTCCACTTGGCAAAACAGATAAATAATTTTGATCTTCTAGATTAGGGTTCATTACATCCTTATAATACCTTAATTTTCTTTTTTCCTCTAACTCTTTATCACACCACATTTTCTCCTTAAATTTTGATTTGACATTCTTTTTAATAGTATATTTATTCTGCAAAATGGTGTCTTCCATGATTCCCCAATAGTTTATCCAAGACCGAGCATATTTATGCCATACTCAATTAAATCGATGGTGGTTATGACTCTATTTTGAAGCAATTTTAGGAAGCCTCTTCTATTCCATGTTGTTTGACTTGTTCTTATACATTAGGTCTCTAGTCATAGACATGCTCTCAATGGGGGAGAGGCTTGTTTCTAAGAGGAGGATGGGATATGGCGTATTTGACCTTGACCCAATAAGATGCAAGAAGAGATGAAATGAAAATGTTTCATTCAATGAAATCTAATTATAGTAGGGAGAAGGTTTCTCTTTTAAAGAATACAAAAGATACAAAGTACAATTTCTCAATCTTTGAATGATATGAATTTGAAACAATCAAATCTATTCACTTTTCCATTTTTTCTCTTTCAACAAATATTTGAATGAAAAAATGTTCTTACAAAGACTACTAAAAACAAGAATAAACTTCAGTTCTTTCATTTTTAAGTCAGAATAGAAACATGATTCAAAAAAGAAAAATGATCTAAGAAGACTAATGCACTCTTCAACACTATTCCCAAATCAAACTCACAATGTAAGCAAAAACTGAAATGATAAGGAAACGTTTTGTCAAATGCAACCAAAAAATGTCTCTTAATCAATGAACAATTCAAAAAGTAAAAAACAATCCAAAACTCAAAAGAAATCAAGAACCACTTATCAAACAAGCACTCAAGAAAAAGACCTTGAAATTATACCCTTGTGATAAGGAGTAAAAGATGAAATTCTCAACACTTATAATGAAGACTCTCAATATTTGAAAATCAATCAAATGCAAGCTTAAAATATGTAGATCAATCATTCACCAGTGCCAAAAGTTCATCCCCGACAATAAAGACAAATCTGGGAAAAGAAAAGAAAAGTGATTGTTACCCAATAATTCCTACAGGAATTGTCGCAGGCTCTAGAGGAGTACAATGTGACAATCTAGGATTGTCACAGGTTGTCAACAAGGCACAGTGCGATGTCCTCTCTCTTATCTACACAAGTAGAGTGTGATGACAAGGAATCATCGTAGGATGTCTATAAGACACATTGCGATGATCTCTGAATAAAAATATATTTGGAAAAAAGACAAAATTTCTCAATGAACCTTCAAGACTAGAGAGTCAAAATGGATCACCCACAGACTCAGAGAATTAATTTTATCAAAAAAGATAGGCTAAAATAAAATAAGAAACAAAAAACCAAAAAGAGGTCATATCTCCAGTATGGTCGACAATTTTGTTATCAGACAAATTGTTAAGTGCAAAAACAATGATGAAGGAGCATCGCTCTACCTAAGCACACACCAATTGATTAGCATGAGTGGTGCACATTCAAGGAAGGGAGAGGCTTCACCCTCTCATTTTTCCTTCGATAATTTAAATCATGATCAAAGAAATTAATTCAGACAGGTTGGAACAACCAAGTTGTGCCTTCGCATAAGTTGTAGATGAGTTTGTCATTAAGTGGTTGATGGTAGGAGGGATCTGCATGCAATTCAGATCATATTTCCATCATTGTAATCTACCCATTAGTTAGGCGTTTTGAATGGTGATTAGACACCACTATCTTAGCTTGGAGGGAAGCTCGTCGAGCCCCTCTTGTATAAACTATTGTATTGTTGCTAGTAGAGAAGACACCAAGTTATTGCAGATAGAGATAGGGGGAAAACATAGAGAGCCAACACTCAGTTGCAGCTTGGACTCATGTATTGTAATGGACATTCCACCATTAATAGAAAGTAACAATTTTTCCTATTTATCAATTTCTGTGTAATGGATATTTAGCTATGAATTTCATTTGTATGGTTGTATGTTGTAGATGTATGTTAGAAGTAATCTGTAGGGATAGAATTATAATCTTCTATCTGTGAGTGTGTTGGATTATGTCTGGTTCTCAATGCTAAGTGCAAGAAGTGAGCCAAAGAGGGTGGAAACTCTTTGTGTTGATGCAAGGAGTGTGTGTCTAACCTCAATCGAGTCAGAAGAGAAGCTTCCAGGAGGGCACCCCAGGATAAAACACAGACTCGGAGGGAAATTTCAAGGTGGTTGGGTACCTTCGAAAGAAAGATTGTGTTCAAGGAAGAACAGCGCAGATTTATTGAATAATCTATAATACTCTTCCAGGAGGGCATATAGCAAGTACGAGATCATACAAGAGAAACACATTATGAAGTGTTGGAATCCTTAATAGAACCCCAGGGTTACTGAACACTCTAAGGAAGGAAGGCTTTGCAAGAGTGCATCGACAAAGGAAGGATATGCCTTAATACTTGTGGAAGGGATCAGGGAGAAGTCGTTGAAAATATTAGATGAGAGAAAAGAGTGTGTCAAGGATACAATAAGTTCATCTTACAAGCTCGAGAGGAAGGGCATTAATTTTCCAAGAGCGCACCAGAAAGTCCACTGAAGGACGTAGAGGAAATGAGAACCTTGAAGGTATCAAGCCAAGAAAAGTTGCAGAATAATTTGTGCAATACTCTGCAAGGAATGCAGAAAAAGGCCAAGAATACTCTAACTCTCAGGAAGAAATTACGCTAAGTGTGAAAGAAGGTCGAGGAATTTTTTAAGTCCTGAAGAACATAAAATCATCCATCGTTGGGGAGAGACAGGTGGTAGAAGATCAGGAGATCCGAGAGTTGGAGCTTCAGGAGGTTTTCCAAGAGAAAACAGAGATCTTCGCAAGTTCGCGAAGAGCGTCTTGAATCCATACCATTGGATATGGAGGGGATGCATGGAAGCAATCCGCAGAATCAGAAGAATAACACTTTGGGAGATATCAGAAGAGGATATCGAGAGACTCTTGAAGGCCAATATCTAAAGAGATCGCAGTCGTCGATCGAAAGGAGGGACGGGGACCGTTGATCCTCGCATCATTTGAGTTCACTGATTCGAAGTTCAGGAACGTAAGAGTTGGCTGTCGTGGAAAGAGTCAAAGCCTAAAGATTGAAGAGCTTGTGGTTGAGCCCTGGGACACAGCTTGGGGTCACGTGATAGAAAGGGATTGGCACAGGGAGTGAGTTTCGTTGCCAAATTTCTTCGAAGGGCCAAGAAGAGAGCCGCGAGGTTGAGAGGAACCGCACTTTGAAGAAAGGAAGAACCTACGGTAGATTTTGTCGGGTTCCAGCAGGGAGTCGAAGAGTCAATCCGACTCAGTTGTTCGAAAATGATCCTAGACCTGGAGGTCAAGCAGCCCCGAAGGAGAGAAGGGGGTGGGGTCTGCACCACACAAACTAATATCCCTAGCTTCCACAAGAAACTGGAACAAAATAAGACATAATATAAACTTCACCTTAGACTTCATTGGTATATAAACTAGTTCAGAGAGGGACATGTGACATACCTTTTCAATGAAATTTGATCTTTGCTAGTTTCATCCTTGTCGCTCCATATTTGGATTTGCGGGATAGTGAACTTGTTTAAGAAGCACAAACCAACAAAGAGAGAGAACAACGATACATACATTCCAATGAATTCTATGTATAATATCAAGGAGTTATACAATAAAAGCTAAGAAACCTTTATAGGAAAGAAATGTATTTCTGCATTATATTAAATGGAAAGAGGAGAATACAACCCATGCCTTGATGTTGCAAAATCCCTTTCAATGGCTCTTTGCTCCAACGCACACACCTTTGCTCCAATTCCTTGATGAATAAGATCCACAATTTGACTTAGAGAGCTAAAGAAAAGCTATCTCAAGCATAATCTATAGTAGAACTCTTCATACATATGCAAGCCTTTTCACACCTTATCAAACACCTTAGCCTTTTCCATAAGAAATACCTCCTTATATAAGGTGAAATAGGGATGGGTGAGGAGATTAGGATGATCCCACTAAATCAGAGAATCAAGTAAGATCTAAACCGATCAGAGGCCACCTCATCTTCTAGAAGATTCCCTTCTGGAAGATTCGTGAATTTTGAATTTTCCTTTGCTTAAGCATCGTCGTAGGCTAGTCACAGGCAGCTTGCAATGACGTCACAGTCCATATTTTGTGCAAAGTGTGACTATCAAGCATCATCTCATACTAAGAATAGGGAAGGGTGCGACGATCTTCCTTGTCATAGTTTTTGAGAGAGGAAAAACTAAACCACTTTTCTTATGGAGAAAGTCTCTTTTAATACTTTAAGGGAACATGAAAGTGAGTTATCCACATGTCTCTAGGGTGACCAAAATAATGTGTAACACATGAAATGAGGAGATTCATATAATGTGGTCATTTTAGCCGAGCTCTTGAATTTTACATTTTATTTCTTCATTCTTTAGAAGAGAATTTCAATTTACTAGGAAATTAGGTAAAGGACCACCAAGTATCAAATGAGTTCAATGATTGAACTATTAGAAATGTAGAGACATGGCTATATAAAAGTGAATATAACCCTATATTATTCCACTATCTTTTACACATACTTTTGTTGTGTAGAGAGAGCTTGTGTAGAGGATCTAACAAACACAATTATATTTGGTTCAACTTCAAAATGAATAATCAAGAATAAAAATCAATCAGTCTTATATATTACCTTCCACCACTACTTCAATGAGATAAAGGAAGCTATCATAGTTATAACTACCCCTAATACCATGTAGAGCTGACCGCCCAAAGTAATAATGACACTATAAGGAATAGTATTGTAAATAGAATGAAATATCCACATATATGTTCATCCTAAAAGAACATCACAAATTTCAAGTGGAGCACCATGGATACGTACCTATCCTTTGAATTTATTAATAACATTATTTACTGGCATAGATGTACCCTCCCTTGCTCATCCAAGTGATGGTGTATGGCTAGGGATGTGTATTATTGTCGACAACTTCAATATCTTGACATCCCCGAATAATATCAAGTTCTTTTGGATACCACTATCAACATTGAAATGTAGTGAATCCCCCTTAACCCACATCTATGAATGGAAGAGATTCCCACATTCCTTAGGCTCACCTAGCTCTTCTAGCTTAATCTTTGTGGTTGTGATGGAGATATTTTCTTTTGCATCAATGTTCTACTTTCTATAATCGAGATTCACATTAGAGTCTAAGATAGATTCTAACTTTGAGGATTTTAAATCAACCAACAATGACTAATTCAAGTGATATCCATCAATTATGTGCTAAGGGCCTCTATGGAACTCACACCACTTTCTAGTGTCCATATTTGACTTCTTGTTATTGTTCTTTTCGTACAACTTGGATAGGCTATATTGAGGTGGTTATCCTTATTATGTTCATTTTTATTATATTTTTTAACACCACCATTACCATGTTTTTTCTATGGTGTATTTGTAGACCAAACTTCTCCTTGTTATTCTTCTTAAATTTTTATTCTATTTTAGCAACATATCAAAATGAATCACTGAAAGAGGGGATGACCAAGACATCCATCTCTTTTTGTATGTATCTATGTAGTCTATTATGTTACTTTAGAACCAAGTTCTACCAAGAGTCTCTAATAGTAAGGTTGGAGTGCAAAGTGTATTGGTGTACTCTAGCACTGTAGAGTATTTTTGCTAATGTAAACTTGTCCAACTCACACCCTTGTCATTATTGTGTCTAATCGGGTAGAGTTCCTCCTTAGGGAATAAAAAAAAGTTGCCCTTGTGGATTTTTCCCTAAATGTTTCAAAATCATATTTGATATTTCTATCTTAGTAACTTCCCCACCAATATTGAAAATGGGGAAGGGACTTAAGGAGTTTGAAGGTGATCTTTTGGTTGTTGAAACCTTTTTTAATATAAAGTAATAAAACTCTATTGGATTCAACCATTTCCACAAATCATGTGTGTCTATATGGCCTATAGATAGAGGAATGTCAAAGTATATTATATATTGAATGGCATCAAACCTCCAAAATTATTGCTTCTTGAATGTGTCTCTACCACCATTAGTATTCATTAAAGGATTTAAGAAAAATTATCTATCATCTCATTCCTTTTCCATGTGAGTTCTTCCTCAAGAAATAACTTGATAGCCTCTCTTTCTCTATCATATATATTTCCTCCCACCATGTTTATTTTCTTGGGATAGTGAGAGTAGTCTTCCCCAAGTCCATTTAGTTCAAGAGCTAACTCCTTATACCCTAACATTGTCAACTACATGCGCAAACGAACAACAAAGAGAATATTTCTCTAATACCACTAATATGGATTATGTATAGAAGAAAGTAAAAGAATAAATATAAACAGAAACATAGATATATTGTACAGATAATAATAGTACAATGAAACCCAAATTCTATTAATAAATGAACTGCAAAATCACGATAAAATAAAAATAAATACAAACTAGCTAGAATATTGATCACTTATCTTTGAAGAGAGATGCATCGACTAATATAATTTGGAAGAATAAATTACAAGTGGCCAACACTTCCTTTTAACATAATGTATGACGCCTTAGTACGTAAAAACCCTAAACATCCAAAACCCTAATCTTAGCAAATGATGTGGCAAAAGGAATGTGGGCCATAAGGGGGCCAATTGCTATGTCAAATTCCCTTGGGTGTGAATTTTTTGGACCATTACAAAGTTTAATCTATGGCATCTGAAAAATAATTAAAATTCAAGGTGAATTCTCAAAAAATGCATCAAAGGTTCATGACACAAAAAATTATAGTAAAACTATCAATATGTGGAGCTATTCTAGGTTAGTGCCATAGGTGGTTGGCCACCAATATCCAGCTATATCAATTTACCATCACCATGGAATATAGATTAAGGATTATGGGGAGTGTAATTTTATGTTTCATATATAATAGCATGAAGGAATGAAAAATAAGGATTGAATGATGCAACAAAGACTCTGAATGACAACAAATAGTGGATAATTTCTTGCCTAAATTTAAATGATTGATCCTTGTTGCTAATTTAAATGAATCCATCCTCCAAATTTTTCATTATTTATATATTGAGGTACAGATTGATGATATAAAAATGTTATAGTTTAAATAGATCCTACATGAGAAAAAAGGAAATAAGGTAGCAATGTTATAGTTTAAAATTTCCATGCCTTCCCATGAAAACACTTTGTCATCATTAGCTAAGAAGAAGAAAGTTTAGTAAATTCATGATGGGTCCATAACTGAAATGATTTCTCCTATACTTCTATAAAGACACAAGGAAATTCTTTTGTAACTTCTCTGAAGCAACCACTCTAACTATTTTTAGCAAGAAATTTAGCAAGCATAGCAAGTAGTTGAAGACCAAAGGCTATAAAGGAACAAAGAGAATGCATTCCAAAGGATCATAATTTTTGTTGACAAGTGTGAGTAGACTTTCTATTCAATGTATGATCAGTAGAGAAATGAGATTATATTGAGTATCTTTAAGTAGATCTTCCTAAAACTATTTTTGCATGTTCAAAAGGATTCATAATTTTGTTTATCATTCTATGTTTCTTCAATTTGTTGTATAAAATTATTAACTATAATCAAACTTTTCCTCATTTTTTATAGACACATTGAAAGACCTGTTTTCCCTCGATCATATTTGTCTCAATCATATAAAAGAAATACTGAGACATGATCCCCATATCTTTATTGGATAATATTGTTGTTTCAATTTAGAAGCACTATATATACTTCAAGATATTAAATATCATTCTATATTCAATATCAAGTACTCCACATGGATTTATTTTCAACTATATCTCTACGTTCAAACCATCAGTACTCCACTAGACTCTCTCATATTCCCAAAAACTCCTTATCTCCAATTCCCTCTCGAGTTCACCATTCAACCGCATCAGTAGTCACTCTACACCAAAATTTCCAATGTACCTTTTCTCTTCAGATAAGAGCCGACACAATATTCTGGAAGGAAAATATCAACTATTCACCACACAGTTAAATCACATGTACTTCTTTTTCTCTAGTTTCTAGATAAAGCATCTTTTGAAGAAATCATGGAGGTTTTGATTTCATGTATGATTCCCCGACCACTTCTACACACTCATTATGGGTAATTAGAGACACCTTACGGAAATTCATTCTTAGTGAGACACAAGTATCTATCTTGATTTTTAGATATGTATCTAGTCACAAACACATTATCTATTGGCCTCTATTCCATTTTCATACATTCATGGTGCTTTCTAGTCTCTCTCAACAATTTATGGAACTTTCATCTTGTGACATCCACTATCTTTCAAAAATCATTATTAGAGGCATGAGGCACATGTATTCGTTTTCTACTACTCTAGCATAGAAACACTTCATAGATGAACTTATCACAATTTACATACAAATGACTCAATTATTTGACAATGTATCATTCACTAATAATTATCTACTGGACATTGCACACACTTGTTTATATTACCACTAAGAACGATAGAAAATGACATCTCATATTATATTATTTCATTCCACATATCTACATCGTAGATGATCCCTCATGTCTCATCATACATATAGCGTATTTTGTTATCTCATCACCATTGGTTCCCTTCATTTCACTTCATCATGAAATGATGGAACTAATTTATAGGACTCTACAAATAATAGTAGATATAAATGGCATTAGAGTATGTATATTGTTGTAATCACAAACTTGTAGAGATATGAAGATCAAGGAAATATATCCTTCATTTCTATGCAACAACACAAGATTTGAATTTTTTCATTGTGTGCATACTCAATTTTTGTGTGTATTGTTCTACTATAAATTCCCTATATAAACCTTCAATCATACAGACTTCCTATTATCTAAAGTATTACATTCCCATAGGAGTTATAGACAATAATCTTTGTCCTTCATCACATGTTAACCATAATTAATTAATAAATTTTACTTGTGAGTTAAGGAAAGTTGAGATAAACTTGTAAATGGTGTTAATTTGTTATTGAAGGGTAATGCCATCTTTGGATTGGATGAACAACATGAAAATGGACATGTAACAATATATATTAACCAAATCCATTTGTAAATGACAAAGACTGAATTATTTCTTTAATTGTTTCCTTCAAAAACCATCCCATTACAAGAAAATGTGATGTTGACAATTGATTTGAGAGTGGGTTAGTAGCTAATGAGATGCTTGTTGAATTATTGTAACTTCAGAGAATATTGTACTTATATTTGAGTCATTATTGTATAGATTAAATCCCTTTTTGTGGATTGATCAAGTCGGGTCTTGTATAGATCAAATCCCCTTTTGTGGATTGGTCAAAGTTGGGTCAATATGTATTTGTGTATTATATTTATTTATTCCCTATTGTGCCTTTGTAAAATTTGTCCCTATTGATCCTTGACCGTTAAATGTAAATTAAGAGGGTAAAGTGACAAGTCGGCCCAGAACTAATTATATCTTGTCCAGGCCACTATTTATAAGAGAGGCCAGTGCCTCATTTGGACACTCACCATCTAGCTCTGCAGTGTGAAAGTCTTGGACGAGAAGTTGTTGCAACTGGGGGTGACGTCAAGGAGGGTTTTGGCCTATCTCTTACTATTTCTTGGTTAAGTGGTGCATTGCTCTTCCTAGTGAAGGAGTAGAGGAGGATCATTTGTTCAGACTTTGGTTTACTTATATTGAGGAAGTGTTTTCTGTGTTTTCTCCCCCATGAGGGTTTCCCAAGATAATTTGTGTGCCTCTATTGTTTATGTCATTACCTCTCTTTTAGTGATCTTATTTATGCAACTAATGCGATAAATGATTATAATAATAAATAAGAACTGTAACCTATAGTTGTATAAGTAAAACATCAACATGGTATCAGGGTAGACCTGAAAAAGACCAACTCATAGTTTATAAGAAGTGACTAGCTTCAACGCACCCTCTCCCAGATTCAATTTTCAATGTTGTAGCTACTCCATAATTAAGGTTTTTTCATAAACCCTAAGTGTGACATTTTCCATTTTTAAGGAGGATGTCGGGGGAAGTAACTATATATAGGAGCTCACCCTAGGAGGGCACATCTAGTCCCTGGATCAAAATTCTAAAATTTGCAGTTTAAAAAATTAGGGTTTCCTCATAAAACCCTAAGTTTTAGTTGCAATTGTAGTACCATTGTAGTTGCAATTGTAGTATCGGTATTAGTAATAATATCATTTGCAGTTGTAGTATCAGTTGGAGTTGCAGTATCAGTTGCAGTTTCAGTATTAGTTGCAGTTGTATTTCTAGTTTCTTTGTGCCATTTCCTTCATGCCAGTTGCAGCACAAGTTGTAGTTCCAACACCAGTTGTAGTGAAATTTTTTGTGAAGTGTTGAGACTCATTTTTATTGTCCTAGTGCACCTTACCCTATAAAAACTCCAATTACAAATTGCAACACCTTTGAAGTTTTAAAGGGTATTTGTGGGAGAAAGGATATTTTCTCTAAACAATAAGCATAGATCGAGAGGGATCTCAGATCCAATACATTCAGAGGAACAATGCACCTCATGTTTGATCAATTTAATATACCTTTATTTATCATCTTATGAACATCTAGATTGTATTTTTATTTGTTGAAGTTATAACTATCATACTAACCATTGGTCAAAATCAAAGTCAAAAGAATTAGATTGATTAAGGTTGATATCATCGAGTTTATTCTCCAACTCATATTTTTGTCAAGGTAGCATATTGTCTTAGTACAGAGGACAACTTGAATAAATTACTTGTTATCTTGAGTGAAGGAGACTTGGAAGAAAATAAAAAACACTCATTCTTGAGGAAAAGACTCCAAGTTCAAGGTTTGATTGTTTAAATTGATAAGATTCAAATTTATACATATCAAGTTTGATAACTGCTAAAACATTATAGTTGTGATAGAAATCTTTGAAAAGTTTTATTATTGAATATTTGGTAGCATGTGAGCACTATTGAGATAAATGCTTACTGTAATAATTTACTATATATAACTAACATCTCTATTAAGAGAAACTTCTTGTTTTGTTTCCAAGTTACTATGGTGGAATGATTGATCTCAACACTAGAAGAGTGTTTCTCCCATTCCTTACTATTGTATTTCTTACTTTTTACCCTTGTTTCAGGAAGGTCACAAGTGATAGCTCTGAAGGAGCTAGTGTCGCGATTGTTCTCGCTATTGTTTATATTATTATTATAAAGAGTATTATCCTTTCCTACTATTTCTCCCTTGTTTTTCTTGCTCCGAGAGGTCATGGGTGATAATACTAAGGGATCTAGAGTGAAACTTGTTGGAGGAAACATATTAGATGAGACATGGAGAAAAATATCCAAGCTATATACATGAACATGTACATCCATGTACTAAAGAAGATGAAGAAGAAGCTACTTTTGAGACATAGAGTATGTCATATTGAGATTGATTGTAAGAAGTAGAAGGATACAAAGATGAACGAACATTAGAATAGAACTTACAGTAGACTTGGTCAATGGATAATGAAGCCACCTTGACAGGAAGATGAATTTGTTTGAAGTATAACTCATCTTTTCATATTAATACTTGGTATTCAACACCAAATATATCATGGAGAGACTATTAAATTTTTTTTAGACTAGGAAGAAATCAGACTCAAAGTGAGCCTGATCTTGGAGAGGATCATATGGGAAAAAGAGATGTCTTCCAAAACAGGCACACATATGCCATGAGTTGAGAATACTAGATCGTAGCTTCAGATACTTCTAGGATATGTGAAATATCCTTTGAAGATTCCCTTGTTTCAGTGATAACGAAGGAAGCTAGTTAGAAGGACTGGGATATGGATTTTTCTTTGAGACTAGAAGGGAAGTCATTGGTAACTTCCAAGATTAATTAAACAAATAAATCATGTTGCAGATAACAATATAAATATGTACAAAGCCTAATTTGTTTCCATAGGATTGTCACAGCAAGAGGGAGAAGACTATGACGAGACACTTGCTCCAGTAATCGAAGAAATAGTTCCAGTGTTCATGAAGATAGTTAGAACAACCATGATTATGATACAGTATGAGATTAAGAGGGATAAATACCTATATATGAGATTGAGTTACTTCCATGAAAAATGAAAATATTCCTTCAATATCACACACTCTTAGTCTCAGATGAAGTTGTTGCCATGATAGAATATAGGAGGTACTATAAAAGTTCAACAACTACAGTAAGAATGGAGCAGTCATTCTCAAATTCAAAAATTGCAGGTGCAGGTGCAGAGTCCCAGTTTCAGAAGGAACAGTCACAGAGAGAGTAGAGGACATACTCTCAGGAAGTGAGACAAATAGTGCTTTGCAGAAAGCAAATAGAACCAAGACATGATTATGAATATTGACTTGCAGCTGAGCAAGTGTACCAGGATGTGAATTTTTTTGTTCAAAGTAGAAGATAGGAAGACTCATGTCTGCAAGTTGAAGCAATCTCCAAGAGCTTGGTATGGCAGGATTGATAGTTTTTTTATGAGCTTGGGATTTACCAAGAGTAAAGATTATCCTAACCTTTACTTCAAGGTTATGAATGATGAGAAAGTTATATTTCTACTATATGTGGATGATTTATTCTTGACAGGAGAGGAAAATCTCATCACAGAATGCAAGAAGAAGCTTGTTGCAAATTTTGAGGTGAAAGACCTAGGTCGTCTACATTATTTCTTAGGTCTTGAAGTTTGGGAGAGACCAGAGAAGATATTCCCTAACCAAGGGAAGTATGCAGTTGAAATACTGGAGAGATTCGACATGTTCGAATGTAAAGCCATGAACACACCCATGGAAATTAATTTGAAGCTTTTGGTTGATACTTCGTTAGAATTGGTTTATGCTACTATATACAGACAGATTATTGGATCATTGATTTATCTGACGAATATGATGCCAGATATATGCTTTGTTGTGAAAACCTTGAGTCAGTATCTAGTGGATCCCAGACATGTTCACCTTCCAGTAGCAAAGAATGTGATGAGATACCTTAAGGGTATGTTTTATTATGGTCTTTTTTATACTGGATATCATGACTTCGGGTTGTATGGATATACTGATTCAGAATTGGGATAGAATTGCTTCAAACAAATAAAATCACTTCGGTATGTTGTTTTAGTTTAGGGTCATCCATAACTTCATGGAAAAGCAGGAAGAAATCCAATATTTCTCTTAGTACGAGAGAAGTGGAGTACATTGCATTATGTTCTGCTAGTTGTGAAGCCATATATGGCTTCGGAAGTTGTTGACAAGTATGTTCGATCTGGAGATGGAAGCTACCATGATTTTATGTGATAACCAAAGCTATATAAAGATGAAGGAGAACCCAATGTTCCATGATAATTTGAGGCACATAGATATCTGGTACCATTGCATTCGTGATATGGTGCAAAGGGGAGCTATAAATCTCCAATATGTTGGCACATGTGAGCAGGTTGCAGAAGTGTTGAACAAGCCTCTGTGTCATGTGAAGTTTGAGTACTTCTGAAACAAGATTTGTGTAGTCCAAAAGGACCTCCCTCGAAAGGCAGAGTGATGTTAATGACACTATGGTATCCATACCAACAATGGGTAGCTCCGTTAGGATTTTATATCCTAGGGTATTGATCATCCCTGGGCATATCCCAAATGTCCGGTAAGGATGGTTTTTCAGAGTACATGTGCATGTATATGCCATCTATGGTCAGTAGTGGTAACTAAGTTAGCATTTTATATCTTAGGCTAGGAAAATCCTAAAGGTCTGGTAAGGACGGTAAATTAGGATTCTATATCCTACGGAGTCTTATGATTCTTGGGCAGATCCCGAAGGTCCGGTAAGGATGGTTTGTCAGAGTACCACAAATGTTGTTGTTGATGGACCTGCATCATTCTGTTGCCACATGTTTATGTTGATGTTGTTCCAGATTCGTGTTGATTTTGTTGTTCTAGCTTCATTTTGTTGATGGTGTTGTTCCAACTTCGTGTTGTCAATGTTGTTGTTCCACCTTTGTGTTTTCAATGTTGATATTTCAGCTTCATGTTGTTGATGATGATGATGTTACTCCAACTCTGTGTTGCATATGATGATGATGTTCAGTTTCTACTAATGTTGATGATGAGAAAAACTTCCGATGAGCTATAGATATGACCGACATTGTTCCCGATGTTGATGACGATGTCACCTCCTCTTGATTTCTTATTGAGTCTAGCCGGTTGTTGTTGATGTTCTCAGTAGAATACCCTTCTTGTTAAGGGGGCATGTTGAATTATTGTAACTTCAAAGAATATTCTACTTATATTTGAGTCATTATTGTATAGATAAAATCCCCATTGGAGGATTTGTCAAAGTCGGGTCAATAAGTATTTGTGTAAATTATATTTATTTAGGCCATGTTATCCCCGATATCTAGGGATAACTAGGAGATCATGTCTCGAGGCCCACATGATCCTAGACATGGAGTACGAGAGCAGATTGACTTGAGCATGGCCCTTGAGGGCCCACCTTTTCTTCTTCTCAGCCAGACTTGTCCTATCAGCAGTACCAGCCTCCATCACTACCGGTCTGGGCTTGCATCAGAAAAGGCTCTTGCTCCATGAGGTAATTGGTCCGAGGTATCATGGTATGTGTAATATTTGATCATTATAACCTTCTTATGTATGC
>SNQJ01S0011455.1:167169-195921 GCA_010110895.2 Picea sitchensis | reverse complement strand
GGCTTATGGGGATCAGCCCCTGGCAGATGGGACATAGACCCTGATGGACAGGACGCCACCAGTGATAGTTGGACGATTTCTAGAGCATTTGGCAGCGTGCTAGGCTTCTTGGGCACGTGTGACAGGTTGCTAGAGCCCCAGGACGGGCAACGTTTTGCTCATTGGAAGGTTATCATGCCCTGAAAGGGCAAACGTCTCCCCTAAAGGGGCTTGACGCCTTCATTTTAGCTCATTTTGGCATTTTAGGCATGTAAAAGTGACAAATGATTAAAAATTGTAATGTTAGCCTTGTCGTCTATTTTGTTGACCTATTTTGTAAATTAAAGGTCAAAGTATCATATAAATAGAGGATGTTTTCCCCTCATTTGGATCATAACATAACTTGCTCTCATTTGAGAGAGAGACTTTCTTAGCTCTTGTCTTGGATATTTTTGGTCTTTTGGAGTGAGGCGCTACATCTTGGAAGGCTATTGTTTGGAAAGTGGTTCTCTTGTTCATTGGAAGGTTTACAACTAGGATTTGGATTTTGCTTTCTTCATGATCTTGTAAGTGTTTTTCATCAAAACTTCTTGAATGAATGGTTGCTGATTTAACATTTTCATTCATTGTTATCTTGTTGTTATTAGCTTAATCCTTGAAACCCTAGGGAGCCAACACACAAGTAGTCATGGCTTCATGTCCCCATGAACAAATCTTTAAGCCATTTGATTTGAGGAGGTCCTAGCCTAGCGTAGCTACACTGTATCTCATTTCCTTGAGTTAGTTTTAAGCTAGGATTGAAGAAGTGATCCCTAGGCCTAATTGAGTTTACCTAGGGTTTACTTCTAGGGTTTTGGGAAAGCCTTGACAACACTTTCAGCCCATAGGTTTGAAGCATGAGCTAGTCGTTTTGCCAAAGAAGTCTTAAGGAAGAGCTCTAGGCCTGCTTTAGCTACACCTAAGGTAAAGCCTTTCCTTCTTAGGAGGGTTTAGGGTTGGTGGCCTTGCCATGTAACACCATCAAACCCTAAGCTCTCTTGTCTTTAAGTTTGAGTCCTTCCCTAAACCATTGGCCTCTTTCAATTGACTCCATTAACCCAGGCGTGCCTAGTCTAAGAACTCTTTTAAAAAGCATTGTTATGCCTTAAACTCTTTTCAAACTACCTTCAATTTGCAAACCTAACTAACCTAGCATCTAACCCTAGCTAGTTTACTAACCCTAACACTAGAGGTGACGTCCTAGCCCTTTTGAACCCTTGTTTACACCAAAAGTTGCGGCTAGCTCTCCTCTTCTGACCATAAGGTTTGGGATGCATTTCATTGAGTCTAAAACTATGAAACATTTACCTTTTTGGCCTCTCTAATAAATCTGATTTAGGGCTGGCGTCATTATTGCAGTAGAATCATAGGACGTCACATTGCTTTGGTCTATTGTTTAGATTGCAACGTTGAGATACTTTTCACATTGATCAATAGACTTTGAGTAGAGGTTTACCTCCATAAGCTTGATTGTTAAAGACGTCCTACTCATTGCTTCTAAATCTGATCTGAATACTAGGGCTGACATCACTGCTGTAACAACAGCCAATACTGATAAAGTCCAACCCCTTTCTGACCTTTTTTCAAGTGTAAAATGCTGTAAGTAGTTTGGCATTAAAGTATAGAGTATTTTTATTGGTTAAGTATGCAAATGTTCCACTTCCTTGCTGATATAATGAGACTAAATTGCGGTTAACATCAATTTTATGACAGCAGATCTTTGGTGACATCATACTTGCTTTGAATTCTTGATTGGCTTGAACGTTTTGATTTTTGTCACTTTTGCTAAATAGACTTTGAGTTATAAATTGTTACCATAAGCTTATTTGACACACACTCCACTCATTGTCTGAATTTGTGACCCAATACTAAGGTTGCTGTCATATCTATAAACAGAAACAATATTGAGACGCAGCAATGTATATATGAGCAGATTTGATATAAATTACATTGTAATTTAACACAAAGATTGATTCAATACATGTCCAGATATTCTTTATCTCTTATGCTTTATTGAAGGGGAGTGTTATAAAGCCGTTGTCTTTGTTTAAATATCGATGACTTCGTCAATAATGGCAATCATTTTACTCATATATGAATTAGAGAATAGTCATTTGATATTGCCAGTACTAACCACTGCAAGAGCACGTAGTTAGCTTTGTTTGTCTTGTCTCATAATGAGGTGCCTCACTTTCGTTTGGAAGACCGCAACCCCGGCTATCGACTCTCCGAAAACATAATCTGTGGAGGGAACCTATTACCTTGATCCAGTATCCTTAGCCCTTCTTGAACCCAGATTGCATAGGGACTTGGACTAGCCCTCCTAAATGGGAAGAGCCCCCCATCGAGGTGGCAGGGGGTGGGGAGGCTCTGATGCATGATTTCAGCCACGACTCAAGCTGCAGGCCTTTCCACCACAAACCGTTAGGTAACATTTTGAATTGCCCGTTACGGGAACACTGAGTCCTACCTTCCTCAACGACATATCTTTGGTAAACCTTGCCTCAAATTCTCTTGTAAAGCTTACCTGGCGACTCCTGCGCACCCCCTATTCTTTGGCGTTTGGAAACTGTCACGGCGACTCATTGATGAGAATCCACTAATGATCCAACGAATGCTTCACCATGGGATCTCGGGAGCTTCAAACCTTTAGACATGAGAAAAATCCCAGGATACTCAAGACAAATGCCCCCTATATCCGAGAAAGATGGCTACACAGATTCATGGCGGTTATGGAAAGCTCGACTTTCCTTAAGGTAAATTTTATTCAGCACTTTCCCGATCCCGCCTGCAGTAGGGAATCTTGAAAGATGTAAATGGCTAATTTACTTTTTGCAAACCTCTTCCTTGGAGATGCTTAAATAGAATAGCGGCCTTCCTGATAACTAGCATCACCTCTAGGAACCAGTTTGAAGAAGTTTTTTCTTAAAAGATGGAGCATTAAATCAGAAGACATTCCGACATTTATAAAATCATTCTTTGAAAGAGGCAGAGAGTATAAAATTAAGCCAGAATCTGAGATTTGCCAGGAGCTTACTCTGCTAGGTTAGAGAGACCCTTCACCAGTTTCCTCAAGGCCATCATCCTGAGACAAGTATCTTGTTTACCTCTATACTAAAGGACCTCAGGCACATCTGAGTTTCCTCCTAGACAAGAAAAAGCCGAAAAAACTTCCTGAAGCTCTCTAAAAATAGTAGCCACAAATTGAAAGGAGTCTTTCCACCATTATCCATGGCATCGGTCTTGGTCATGGATAATCTTAGCTTGATGAAGCTAGTTTCCTGTCAAACCATTTTTAAAGATGCACAAGAAAGAAGGGAACAAGTTTTATTAGCGGAGATGGCAATGGTAGGGAAGCGAGGAACTGTGGCGACAACAGGCGGGATGATGAAGTGTCTGTCGCTCCTCCCTCTTATGAAGTCATGCAAGAACCTGTGCATCAAAGCAAAGATGAGGTTAGTTGTCTTCCAATTCAAAATTCTAATGTTGTGTTACTTGATTCAAAGAAGAAGAGGAAAGGAAATACCGGGCCAATTAGAAGTCCCTTCTTTGTAGAATGAAGATGAAGAAACAACACATACTGAAAACACGAGTCTTGAAGTGCCTGCACAAGAAGAAACAAGCACGGTAAGTTACCCTCCTCTCACAAATTTTTATAACCCTTTACCTTGTGATGAAAAGGAGGGATGATGATGATGATATCAAATGCTTGAAGCTCTTACTTTCGGGAAGGAAGGAAGAGGATTAAGCGAGGTACATTGTTCCCCAACCCAAAGTTTAAATTGTTATTTGCTTCATGACACAAAGAGTGAAAAAATGTGGATGTCCTAGCTCCCCCCATGCTATGATACTGATGCAGCATGGTTGATTTCGATGAGTTCATACAGCGTATTTGGGGAGACGTAAAGGTGGGATATGGATTGGTTATGGTGCATATCCAACATGACACAAAGGATCATCTTCAAACGTTGCCCTTGCCATTACCACAACAGATCCCTTATAACCAGTGGCAACAAAGAGATGAGGTCTGCTTACATGGCTTTCAAGGCTAAGGATGACTTGGTACCTTGTTTTCAGATGATTTTTCAGTCTTACAGCAGGATGTTTGATGAGTATGCTGATCGCTTGAATCCTTTTTATAGAAGATGATTACCGACCAATGTTGTGTTCATACCTTGCTACAAGTAAGGAGACATTGTTTGCTTTAAGGAGTTACTCATGACTTTTCTTCCCAAGCACCGGTTATTTCTTTGCCTTGCTTTTTCCATTTCAGGGTAGTTGGGAATTACCTTTTCATGTTGAGTTTCCTCCTGGGCAAACCCTAGATTTCAAAAGGTTGGTTGGGCAATGCTATTTCCAATCAGTTTTTCAACTTACTCTTGATAATGTGCTAGTCCTCTACTAGTTACCACAACAGATTACTTATGACCAGTGGCAACAAGGAGATGAGGTCTTTACTTGTAGCTTTCAAAACCCCAAGGATGACTTGGTACCTTGTTTTTCAGATGATTTTCAGTCTTACCTTGAGATGTTTGATGAGTATGCTGATCACTTGAATCCTTTTTATGAAGATGATTACCGACCAATGTTGTGTTCAGACCTTGATACAAGTAAGGACATGGTCTGCTTAAAGGAGGTTACTCATGACTTTTCTTCCCAACCACCGGTTATTTCTTTGCCTTGCTTTTCCATTCAGGGGGTAGTTGGGAAGTACCTTTTTCATGTTGAGTTTCCTCCTGGGCAAACCCTAGATTTCAAGGGTTGGTTGGGCAATACTATTTCCAATCAGTTTTTCAACTTACTCTTGATAATGTGCTAGTCCTCTACTAGTTTTTTGTCAATCCTTTCTTTAGAACATGAAAACGCCCTAGGTAACCAGTTTGCAAGTCCTTTGAGTTATTTTTCTGAGCCTAGTATGATTCATGACCCTTTCTCGGATAGGATTGAGTACTTTTCTCAAAGATGGACTTGGCAAGACTTTATCCCTCCTACCCGCCTCCTTGAGTTAGATTATGACTTTTCCGATGATATGATGTATATTCTAACTCATGACATGTTTGTGCTTGATGTATCACTGTTTTGGTTTATGATGAAGCACAAGGGCAGGTATCATGGAGCATTGTTGGATTGGCTACATCGGTTGTTTGACTACACCAACATGCAGCCAGCAGGTAAGTACAGGTAAGATTTTTACTTTGTATTTACACTTATTACTGCCTATATGCACATTTATTTACTGCCTTGTATGCACAATTATCATGTATATGCTATTGCTTTACGGGGTGGCAATACCACCCCGTCTTTGTCACCGATGCCCTTTTGTCGAGTGTGAGCAGGTCACAGGTCTACGCCAGAGATTGCTGAGGTTCTCATATGCTCTGCAGTTAGCGCATGTCCCGAGTTGGAGCGGATGTTATCCCGTCTATAGGGATAACTAAGGAATCATCTCGGTACAGATCGGACATAGATGCAGAAATGATTGACTTGAGCATGTGCCAGAGGGCCTGCTTTTCTTCTTCTCCGACCCGGACTTGTGTCCTATCGCGTGCCGGCCTCCATCACTCAGGCACAGGCTTGCATGAGAAAAGGCTCTTGCTCCATGAGTGGTGAATTAGAGGTATCATGGTATGTGTCTCTTGATCATTATAACCTTCTTATGTATGCATTAGATCTCTTTCATTTCGGATAAGCGCTGGATACACTAATCACTTGACCATTGTTGGGGTAGTGTGATGGGGTGGCTTAACAGAGTTGGTATTCATGGGTTTTGGTTAGCCACCAAGGGGTTTCTGGAACCATCGTCAGAACTCCCCTCATATTATCACTTTTCATCTTAAAACCCCACTCATCAATCCCATTCCCCTAATCTAAGCCATTAGGACCATCCGGGTACATCTTGTCTTGTGGGAAGAAGGGATAAAAGCCCAGAGGGTAAAAGCGGTGGTAGAGATAAAATCCATAGGAAAAGTGAAAACCTAGAGAATGTTTTCACCGGGATCCCGAAGAGGCAAAATCCTCTCACTAAGCCCGGACCTAAAAATAATAATAATACAAGACCTAACCAAGAGGATGGGAGGTCTCATCACGAACTTGAACCGTATTATATGTTCATAGGTATTTAGCGGTATGAAGCGTGCCACCATCTGGTCACCAAACGGGCGGTGACCTTTGGTTGCATGGCCAAAAGGAAGGGGGTCTCATCACGGGCAACCCTATCATTTCCTTGAAGATACTAGTGGGTAACAGCATCGCTCACGGCCACCAAGCCAAAGCTGATGTTCTCTTCATCAAGGCTTGTAGTAGAAATGCAAATAAAGAAATAAAGGCAATAAGGGCTTGAAAAAATTGCATCCATAACAGGAACAACTCGCATCTACATAAGGCACCCACAGACGACACAGCCCTAGGTTTGACTATGATGACTAGACATCCTAAACCACAACACGTCACTGTTCATGGTTTGAATAACCCTTTGAGGTCTCCATTTCTTGTGGGTATTAGCCCAATAGGTTGCCCTTTGGTTTCCTTAGCTTTGTATGAGGAAGGTAGTGCGTGTAATATCTTTGAGCTCTTAAAAGATGAGATGTGATCTACATTGCCATGATGCTCTAGGGCTGATAGGCCCAAGGCGTGGTATTTGATAATGGGGACCATGCGATGGGCCAGTACGGAGGATTGGTGCATGGGGAGATGATTAGTTGGACCTCCATGAGTGAAGAGCCCATCGGATGGGCGTTGGGATGGCGGAAGGCGGGGGACAAACCGTGTGATAACAGAGCCCTTGCATGAAGAAGGGCGCCCTCATCGGGGCGTTTTGGCATAGATCCTTAGCTAGGATCATTACACAGTGGATGGACATAGACCACGATGGATAGGATGCCACCATTGATAGTTGGACGATTTCTAGAGGATGTGGCAGCGTGCTAGGCCTCATGGGCACGTGTGACAGGTTGCGAGAGCTTGGGGAGGGAACAGCGTTTTGCTCATTGAGTTATCATGCAGGGCCGTCTCCTAAAGGGGCTTGGCACTAAATTTTAGCTCATTTTGTGGCATTTTGACGTAAAAGTGACAGGCGTTAAAATTGTAATGTTAGCCTTGTCAAGGCTATTTTTTTGACCTATTTTGTAAATTAAAGGTCGAAATTAACGATATAAATAAGAGGATGTTTTCTCCTCATTTGATCATAATAACTTGCTCTCATTTGAAGACTTTCTTAACTCTTGTCTTGGATATTTTTTGGTCTTTGGGGTGAGCTACATCTTGAAGGCTATTGTTTGGCAAGTGCTCTTGTTCATTGGAAGGTTTACAACTAGGATTTGGATTTTGCTTTCTTCATGATCTTGTAAGTGTTTTCATCAAAACTGTGAATGAATGGTTGTTGTTAACATTTGCATTCATTGTTATCTTGTTGTTATTAGCACAATCCTTGAAACCCTAGGGAGCCAACTTCATTAGAGTCATGAAGCTTCTTGTCCCCATGAACAAAGCTTTAACCCATTTGGTTGAGGAGGTCTGGCCTAGCCGTAGCTACACTAGCCATCTCATTTCTTGAGTTAGTTTAAGCACAAGTTGAAGAAAGAAATGATCCTAGGCCTAACTGAGTTTACCTGGGACACTTCTAGGGTTTTTGGAAAACCTTGTATTGAGCAACACTTTTCAGCCCTAAAGTTTGTGCTTGTCGAAGCTAGTTTTTTCCAAATAATTCTTAGGGCCAGGAAGAATGGCTTTAGGCCTAGCCACAGCTACACCTAGGTAAGCCTTTCCTTCTTAGGGTTTGGGGTTGGTGGCCTTGCCATAACACCATCAAACCCTAGCTCTCTCTTGTCTTTAGTTTGAGTCCTTCCTAAACCATTAGCCTCTTTCCAATTGACTCCATTAACCCAAGGCACTAGTCTAAGAACTCTTTTAAAAGCTTGTTATGCCTTAAACTCTTTTCAAAACTACCTTCAATTTACCAAGCCTAAATAACCTAACATCTAACCTAACTAGTTTACTAACCTAATCTTAGAGGTGACATCCTAGCCCTTTTGAACCCTTGCTTATGCAAAAGTTGCGGCTAGGTCCTCTCTTTGCATCCATAAAGGTTTTGGATACTTTCATTGGTCTAAACTATGAAACGTTACCTTTGGCCTCTACTCGCGAGATCCGATTTAGGGCTGACGTCTTTGTTGCAGCAGAATCATAGGACGTCACATTGTTTTGGTCTATTGTTTAGATTGCAACGTTGAGATACTTTTCACATTGATCAATAGACTTTGAGTAGAGGTTTACCTCCATAAGCTTGATTGTTAAAATGTCCTACTCATTGCTTCTAAATCTGATTTGAATACTAGGTGGCGTCTTCTTGTAACAACAACCAATCTTGATAAAAGTCGGCCTTCGACCCTTTTCGAGTGTAAAAGGTTATTAGCCGGTTGGCATTGAAGTATAGAGTATTTTTTATTGGTTAAGTATGCAAATGTTCCACTTCCTTGCTGATATAATGAGACTGAATTGGGGTTAACATCAATTTTATGACAGTATATCTCTGGTGACATCATACTTGCTTTGAATTCTTGATTGGCTTGAACGTTGTGATTTTTGTCACTTTTGCTAAATAGACTTTGAGTTATAAAATGTTACAATAAGCTTATTTGACACACATTCCACTCATTGTCTGAATTTGTGACCTAATACTTAGGCTGTTGTCATATCTTGAATTTGTGACCCAATACTAAGGCTGTTGTCATATCTATAAACAGAAACAATATTGAGACGCAGCAATATTATGTATGAGCAGATTTGATATAAATTACATTGTAATTTAACACAAAGATTGATTGTACATATCGAATGTTCTTTATCTCTTATGCTTTATTGAAGAAGTGTTATAAGCCATTTTTCTTTATTTAAGCCATCATTGACTTCGTCAATAATAGCTTTTGATCATTTTGCTCATATATAATTAGAGAATAGTCATTGATATTATGAAGTACTAACCCACTGCAAGCACATGTTCTAGCTTTGTTTGTCTTGTCTCGCAAGCAGGTGCCTCACTCAGTGGAAGACCTTTCTTGACTATCTCATTCTTGGCTATAATCTGTGGAAGGGAACCTATTACCTTGATCCATTATCCTTAGCCCTTCTAAAACCCAGATTACTTTAGGGACGTCTGCCTTGGACTAGCCCTCCTAAATAGAAAGAGCTCCCCATCGAGGTGACAGTGGGTGGGGAAGCTCCTGTTACGCCGGTTTCAAGCCCTGACTCAAGCTCTTTAGACCTTTCCTACAAACCGTGCGATAACAGGCCATATTGTCCCTTTACAAAGGTCGTCCCTATTGAGCCTTGATAGTTAAATGTAAAATAAGAGGGTAAAGTGAAAGGTCGACCGAGACCTAATTATAGTCTTTCCAACCACTATTTATAAGAGAGGTCAGTGCCTCATTTGGACACTCACCATCTAGCTTTGCAGTGTGCAAGTCTTGGTGGAGAAGTCGTTGCAACTAGGGGTGACGTCAAGGAGGGTTTTGTTCTATCTTTTGGTATTTCTTAGTTAAGTGGTGTGCTACTCTTCCTAGTGAAGGAGTAGAGAAGGATCATATGTTCAACCTTTGGTCTATATATATTGAGGAACTTTTTACTGAGTTTTGTCCCCCATGAGGGTTTCCCAAGATAAAATGTCTGTCTCTATTGTTTTTGTGTTTTTCTTTCTTTCAATCATATTATTTATGCAACTAATGTGCTAAATGATTATAATAATAAAGAAGAACCATAATTGCTAGCTCTATAAGTAAAACATCAACAATGTTATACCAAATAGTTTTGAATGACTGAGTATTATAAAAAACCTACTCGTAATTACATGTGTTTGAAATAATAAACACTTTTAAGACTATAAACATAAATAAACTCATATATATATACATACATATGCATGCAATTGAGTAATATCGAAAAATATATTTAAATAGAATCTTTTAAAAAATTCCTTGAACATCATAGAGATCCTATTTAAATGAATTTTAAAATATTCTTGAAGGTTACTCAATCATGTGTGTATATATATGTAAATCTAAGAATATATTTAAACAAGTGGAGTTATGGAGCAACAAATCCCTGCCAAGAAGGAAAAAAATCACGTGCTTCGATGTTCATGGAAACCCAAATATTTGGATGAGCCCATCTTCTGAGAGTTGTGGCAAACTGCTTCTGTCATTTTTTTGTATAGAGAGACACTATTGTTGTCTCGTTTCTTGTTCATGGTTGCATGTTTCTCATTTATTGTTCATAGTTGCATGTTATACTTGGTTGTCATTTTTGTATATATACAAGAGGATATTTTTGTGTCGTTTCTTGTTCAAGATGTTTGGGAGACTATTGTTCACCTAGCTAATCGGTACTTACTAATTAAGACCTTGTAATGACGACCTTTACAACTCCTTTCTGCAACTCATAAAGAGATCACATATTTGGACACATTACAATTTAATCAACCACATATATTAAGACATATTTGTGCAGATTGGTGCTAAATTTGGGGCTAATAATGGTTATATTAAGTTATTTATTTATTTATGATGTTGCTTTTCGTATATCTTATGTTATATATTGTGATCTTTTGATAATTGTAAATTGAGTATGCCAACATTGATGTATAAAGGTCCTCCATAGATGATACTCAGTTAGCATTGTTGGAAGCCAAGTTTTAAATAGAAAAGCTTTGTTTCAAAAATTAATGCCTTCAGTATTTCAAACAAACATTGATATTGAGCATTCATTTTGAAATCTAGATCGAGATTGAATGAATGGATGGTTTAAGTGGTTGTATGTAACAAAGTTGAGTTTTGGAAAAGACAATCTTTGAGATTTGAAATTTAATTGTAGTATGCCATTTGTTGTTTCTTAAAACTTCATTAGAGAATTCTTGTGCATAGCTCATGATGTTGGTGGGTTTATTTCATTATGTTGGCAGAAACCTCGAGATATATATATGAAATCAAACTATTACAAGAAATTTTTTTACGTTGTTATCTTTCATAGATTGAGGGGACTGAGACTGATTCAGAATACGTGTAATCTCTACCCGAAGGAGTTTATCTAGATGTGTTCTCAATAATTAGATTCTATTGAGGAATTCAATTCTTGTAAGATGATTGTCATATCATAATTCTTCTGGGTTCTAATTATGTTCATAGTGTTTTTATTTCGATAGGTAATTTTATTTGTCATTTTTAAATTGTTTTAAAATTTTAGTAAATGTTAACAGATGGCTGCAACGGGGTGTACCTATTGGTAGAGGGTTATGTTGGTATATGCAACTGGGATTTTTTTCCAAGAAATGTCAAAACATTATATTTTATACCTAGTGAATACTACAAAGATTGTAAGTGAATATGACCTCATTTTATACTTACTGAATACTACAAATATTGTAAGATAATATTACCTCTCACCTGCTAGGTCTGACACTATTTCCTTCTTCCAGGAGGCATAAAAGATGAAGATGCCTTGAACAATGCACCTGATAGCTTATATACCTTCATGTTGGCTTAATGTAGCTCCGGAAACTCCAATAGGTTGTCTCTTTCTTACACATCTACAAAATTGCATGCCTCGGACAATGGTGGACACCTTAGTTGGAGAAAATAGTTAGATCCAATACAGAGTAGTTGAGGCTTCTAGCCATGATAATTGATGGATACAACGAAGTGTAATTATGAAACAGGTATCCTTACAGGTCTCTTTTCATAGCAATTGTTGATTGCAAGTTTCCTTCTGGAGATTCACCATCTCATTCAGTATAGAAGATCTTCCAATAATAAAGAAATGGAACAAGCCACTCTCCCTATGTATAGTAAGGTTCACCGCGATCCAGCTTATTATACGTATAAATTGGTCAAAACAGAGTTCACCTCTATGGTAAAGAGAAGGGTAAAAGAAATATTAGACCATTAGATAAATAAACTGGACCATGCTATGCTGATAATAAATAGGCTCGCTACGCTTTTGGTAAAGATGTGGGAGAATATATTGTAAATATTTATTTCTGTGGTGGGCAACCAATCATAAGCGTAATTCTTTTATGCATATCCCCCATAACTAAAATGAAATTTTTTCCTTTGGCTCAACGGAATGGAGCCTATAGCATAGTGAATTGAACCCACCAAAATCCTTATGGGCAATTAGGTTGTAATGTACAAATCCAAGTTGGAAAAATTTATCCAGTGATAGAAGTTTTATCAATGTTCGGAAATCATATAAGGTAGAGATACCGACGAAGTGAATAGATGGTTCATGAATCTGAGAAATGGCGTGTGTTAAATAAAAAAATAAGCAATTTAATGCCCGTCTAATTATTTATCCCAATTCAGGCTGATACAAAAGTTGTTCAGTACATACCGAGGGTAACTTCTTGATTTCAGATACTTTTATTCGTCTCGAGCAAGCATTAATGTACCACTGTGAGTCTTCTTCTTCTCCTCTACATAGGCAATTATCTTTGTCTCATGAGAACTGAACTTTCTCGGTAGGCATTGATTCTTAGTTTACCCATTATTTTTTTACTATACAAGTGAATTTCCACCAATTTTATCATTGTTATCTATAGTTACTTGAAACGTCTTTGGATCCTGCTTAGGGTCAACTATCATAGTAAATAAAAGAGGCTTTGTAACAAAGATTTTGTATCCTGGAGGGATCATCAAACACCATTATGTAGAGGTAAATATATTGCAACCAGTATCTAAAAATCTCTCTGGGGCATAACCTCTCAACGAATCTAGGAGAAAAGGTAAAGATATTGTAACCAGCATCTAAAATGCTTTCGTCATGCTCTGATAATTGGAAGAATGTTGAATCTACATTACATATATATTGTGTGTATTTATAGAGGGGTATAAGGCTGTGACGACATAAAATCTAGATCTACCAGTAGCTGAGGTTTAACAGTCATTGCACTAATTTCAAGGAAAAGAAGCATAAATACCTTGATCTAGAAAAGTGTTCCAAAAGATATGGAGCATATCTCTAACTTGTGGATCTTGAGGAAGAGACATATTCATATTCATCTAAGAGATATAAAAGTAGTTGGAAGATTTAGATTTCTTACAAATGGTAATATGAATGTCGCAGGAATCTACCACTGAAATCCCTCTGACCATAAAAGAAAAACATATTGAGATGCAAACTGAAATATGCATCATTTTTTTATCATTTGGTTTGTTTTTAAGGATAGGGTTTTGGTTATGCTACAATCAAGACCGAAATAGAATTGGTGTTACTCTGCATGCCCATAGAGACAACGAAAAAACTAGTAGGTATGTACTATCACACAAAGAACCAAGCAAATACCTTGAAGGAGGTAAGTATTGTGTAATTTTTTTTCCACAGGCTAGAAAATTTCTGTAAGCACTGTTGTTACTCTATGTGCCTATATAGACAGTGGATAAACTAGTAGGTATGTACCATCACATAGAGAACCAAGAAAATACCTAGAAGGAGGTAAGTATTGTGTAAATGTTTTTCCACGGGACAAAAAATTACTGTAAGCACTGGTGCTACTCTGCATTCCCATACATACAACAACAAAACTAGTAGGTATGTACCATCACACAAAGAGAATGTAACATCCCATTCTTGTGCACACTGAGAGAACTTATTATTGAGGACACTTGCGTGCAAGTGATCCAGATTATTATACTATTGGGAATTTTATTATGATTATGAGGTGTTATGGATTGATGACATGTTACTTTGTTGTATTGACACGGATTGACTCGGTTTTACTGAGTGTGCAATATTTTGGAACTCGAGGATGCAAAGGCATCGATGGAACCCATTGGACTCTGGATCGAGTCGGGGAGTGAAATATTGGGGTTTGATTGTTTTATACGTGATATTAGTGCATCTGATTAGATGATATGATTATTGATATATTTCTGACATGATTCATTGATGATGCAGGCTGAGGATAGCTTGCCGACAAGACTCACATGTGGAGTAGAGGGGTCACGCATAACTACCATAGATGTTGAGGGAGAGGTGTGGACAATAGCCCTGCTAGAGCCTTCTAACACTCTCGTCGTGGCTCAAACTGTAAGTTAACGATTACCTAGTTCGAGAGGACCCACGATGCCATGAGGGAAGACTGCGATAGTCGCTCACGATGATTCTAAGGGGTGTGCAATAAGGCAAGGGCCTTATTCCTTGGAGGCCCTTAGTCTCCCACAAGATCACCTAGTAGAGTATTGACTCCAGGGGTTTTTTATGTCTACCAAGTCAGTCAAGAGGTGAGTGGCACCCATGGAGCATGTGGTGCTTCCTCAAGGGAACGTCGTGCAAGAAAAATGGAAATAGGTGAGTGGCACCCTTGGAGCACGTGTTGCGTCCTAAAGGGAACGTCGTGAAAGAAAAATGGAAATAGGTGAGTGGCACCCTTAGAGAACGTAGTACATCCTGAAGGGCGCATCGCATGGGAGAAACAAGAAGAGGCAAGTGCCACCATTGGATAACCTAGTGTGTGTGGCCCCTTTGCGGCTTGGGGGGCTAAGGGGGAAGAAGAGTACCCCTAGTGTTGGCTAGGAGGTACCGGTGAAGTCCTGTTGATCGGCAAGTTGGAGTTGCACGGAGCGCGTGGGACATCAAATCAGAGCGGGCGACTTGGGCTACGATATGCTTCATTTATTTCTACATGGTAGATTGTTAGTATGATTTATTCTTTTAGTTTTGTATTTTTAGTTGGGTAAAGAAAATGATTTTCTTAGAATTATATTTGATGACTGAAATTCCCCCCATAGCCTTTAACTCGATGTTGATTGATTCCCATGGCCTTCAATCCCTGTATATCTTGACCATCCTCTGGTTTATTTATTTGTGATGACTGTGGTTTATTTTTGCCTTCGTCCCTAGCTCATTAGTCCACGCCTGAGCAGTGATCCAGGAGTCGGATCTACGGTCGTCGCTTCGGTGTTAATAGACATATGGATCCAAATTCCCTTCTTTTATGTGCGTGGAGGATGAGCGAAGGATGTCCTGGCCAGTCGTCTACCCCTGTTGATTGTTCTTGTTGACTATGGTCATTGCGCTTCTGGCGAACAATTACCCTGTGCCTTGTTCATCTTCGTTCCCTGCATCTTACTTCTACAGTTTAATTGATTTGAGAATGATTTTAGCCTGCATTTGTCCTCTTGTTGACAACCCTTACCTTTTGTTTGGACGATGATTTTTCCCTATGCATTTAATTTATTTGCAGGTGATTTTTCCCTACGCTTCTCTTACATCTAGATTGTGTTCTCCCTCTGCAATATTTAATACCTTAACAACAATTTACCCTTGTGAAGTCGACGATTGTTTTTGTTTGCTGCTTTGAAAAATTTAAGGTTTGACAGTTATCAAATGGTTGAGTTATTCTTTTACTCCTACATTACCAACGATCAAGTTTATGTTATTTGCTTGTCATTGATTTTTTTTTAGTTAAAGGCCAACAATTACAGTGAAGGACAACGAGATGCTCTTTGATTGATAAGGATAGGTATGTGTCGACGATCTTTAAGTTTCCATATACTTGTGGAATGGAAAAACGTTTTAATTATCCTTGGTTGTGTTTGTTTGGTATCCCGACAGAATGGAAAATGATAGATATAATTGATTTGCATTTTTCATAATCCTGGTTGTGCTCTTTTCCCTCTATATTTCAGTGTATTTGAAGGAGAATTGCTCTACGATTTTCATGTGTCTGACCTGCATTCTTTCTCTACCATGTATGTTTCCTTGATGATGAATTAACTCATCGCCATTATTATGGTTAAAACTCAGCATTATTTGATACCTTGAAAGCGTTTTCTATTGTACTCGATGTTGCGAATTGTTTAAATTAGTCTTACGGTCATCTCTAGTTAAAGGACAATCATAGCGATGGATAGGCATATTTTATGCCCAACGGTATAGTTATGGTTACTTCTTTATTCTATGCATTAGAACTTGGCATTGAATGGGACAGTTTGATGATAATAAGTCTTTGCATATACATTTCATATATATGATGGCGAATATGTTGAACAATGTATATATATCACTGATTGCACCTTCGTAAATTTTTAAATGACCGGGATTTGAATTTTTACGTTTTTACTTTTACTTTTACATTTTTACAATTTTCAAATCCTTGACAGCTTACCTTGACAACGGTTTTACCACCTGCGCCTTAGTGATTTTCCCTTCTTTTTTTTAATCGATCTTAGTTACATAATATTGTACCTCGTGAATGTACTACTGTCATAATTATTAATGGCATTTTTTTTTACTTATTGTAAGGCGACAAATTATTAGTTCTAGTGATGATATTTTAGTAGAGTTTTCATAGTTTTTGGGATGGCTACTCCCAACAATTTCCGACAGTGAAGGGTCTGCAGGTATGTTAAGTGAACAACGTGCCCAACATGAATAGAATTTTTTTTAGCTGTGCATTTTTAAAATTCTGTTACTCGACATTGCTGGTTTTTACAAGACTAATATCATATTGACAACGAGTGATGAATGCATTACATTCATGTTTATGTCCCTGGCGATGCTAATGGCCATATCTTTGACTATGATTTTCATGCCTATAGATAACATTATTTTTATATTGTGACATCATGTATTAATTGTGTATTTCCAGTGTTTTAATTTCTTCAATTGGATCATTTTCCCAGCTATATTTTTACTTAGGGTGATAGTGATACTTTTGGGTAATCATGTTGCTTTCTCTTACCTTTAATATTTTAAGGATATGGTATAGGTCTATCCAGATACACAGATAAGATATCCACGATGACTTTTATATTTTCACCATTATCCTCAATTAATTTTATTGGTTAGATGTTAATGTCATATGCTAACCATTGTCTGTATTTCCTAAACTTGGGAAATTGTTGTTTAGCCATTACCTTGCTTTAACCTATATCAATATATTGCCACTATCCTTTTTTCTATTTTTATTTTAAAATATATGTACCATAAAAAATTTATTCGAGGTGTGCGAGTTGTTTTTGTTGCGCAAGGAATTTGGTTGTGTTGCTTGAACGTCTTAGTCATCGTGTTGACCTGTCATTGGCTGATAGGGTTAGTCGCCAGGTGTTTAGCTAGTCCTTGATCTCCTAGCGTGTGGAATTTAGCTAGGGAGGAGGGCCCAGTTATGTTGTTGAGCCACGGTTAGATTCATGCCTAGTACCTAGGGTTGGCATGATTCCTGATGAGGGGATCGTTGCATTCCCTAAGGGATAGAGGCGAAGGATAACTTGGTTGGGGTCTGTCATTTCCGTTGTGGGTTTTGATGACCTTGTAAGATCATTGTTGGTGCTCAGGTTGCAATGCCTTCATGCATTTGGTTAGCGCGCCTTGAGGTTCTAATCTTTGTTTGTCAAGGTCGTTGTATCAGGAGGGGGATGTTGACCCTCATCTTGTAAGCGTGTTCCTATTGTGTCGGGCGGGTAGTCGATTCTCCTTGTTGTTTTACGCACGTTTTTCCCTGTTGTTCTTGTGCCAGTGCGTGGATTCATAGTTATCTGTTGCCTGGACTGCGTGCGTTAATTTAAAATCTTAACTTATCCAGGTGGTCATCTCAATTAGAGGACGCCACAGAGGTTCGCGATGTGGTGTCGTGGAAGGAGGTGTGACACCTCTAGAAGTGCCCGCACCCTCGGAATATAACCCCATGGGGGAGGAACAAGCCCTTGGGATGGATTCGATTTTTGTAAGGAATGATGATCGCCTGACCAGGTTCCTTCCAGAGATGGTCAGAGGCCTTGATTCACCATCGATACTAAGAGGAGGCTAGGGCACCTATACCCCTGAGGGTCCATAATGTGCCCTAGCTAGTACCATTAGCATCCAATGAGAACTCGAGAGAGTTGAGTTCTCGAGACCATGAGTGTCGTAGATGGATATGTCGTCGAGGCACGGTTGTAGAGAAAGGTGGTGTGCTTCTCACTTCACAATTATGACCTCCAGCATGAAGGTTCGCATGGTGGTCTTTCAACTAAAGGGGAGCACTCTTCTATAGTGAAAGATGCTCCTGCCACATTTTAACGTGGTCGTCGATGACGTGTCATGGGAACTATTCATGCAACGGTTCTAGGAGAGGTATCTTTCTAAGGAATTCTCTAAGCGTCAGATCAACGAGTTCGGAGCCTTATGACAATGCATCTGCACGGTGCCCGAGTACGAGGCTCACTTGGAGCTATTTCAGTATGCTCCACACCAAATTACCCAGAAACGTAAGGTCAAGAAGTCCGAGTTGGGCCTTGTTGCTAGAATTGAGCTTCTACTTCTGGTAAAAGGTTTACTGGACCGAAGAAGGTGTGTTCGACTGTGGGGAGCCACATTGCCAGCATTACTTCCCAGAAGAAGGGGTCGGAGCATCTAGATCTGTCGGACCCACTACCATGGGAGTTTTGGGCAAGGCCCATCGGATTCTTGCAGCAGTGAATAACCGTCAGGAAGAGCACCAATCGATTATGCTCAAGACGTCAGATACCGTCGGTGACTAGACCCATAGTATTATGATAGATCCTCCTGCTACCAAGAGTTTCATTTCGGGTACAAAGCTAAAAAGGATTAAGTTAACGGTAGTCAAACAAGATGAGTTTATCTTTGTAGAGATGGCTTCAGGAGCCAACCAGAAGGTTGGAGGAAAGGCTATGGGTTGTACCTTAACCTGGGAAAGTTTGTCACCAGGGCCAACCGGTACGTCACAATCTTAGGATCTTATGATGTCGTGATCGGTATGGATTGGTTGGAATCACATGAGGCGATACTAAACTGTAAGACAAAATGGTTAAGCTTGGTTGATGACGAGGGACAGAGACGCATGATTGTAGGTCAAAACTAGGGATTTTCCCATAGTTTCATCTCTTCCTTGTAGCTATGGAAGAGCATGTGCAAGGTATGTAATCTTTATGTGATCCTTGCGTTAAACGAGAATGGAGTGGCGGAAGGTCTATAACACCTTCCTGTGGTGAAAGAGTTTGTGGGTGTCTTCCCAGAGGTGTTACCATGGATGCCACTAGAGAGGGAATTGGAGTTTACTATAGACCTAAAATCGAGGACTGAACCAATAGCTAGAATTCCTTATCAAGTGTCGACCCCAGAGTTACAAGAATTGAGAATACAACTGTAGAAATTGTTGGACCTGGCACTGATACATCCAAGTGTGTCACCGTAGAGTGCACCTGCATTGACTAACATCAATTGAACAAGGCAACGATCAAGAATCAGTATCCGTTGTCGAGGATTGATGATCTACTCGATCAGATGAAGGGTGCGACAGTGTTCTCAAGGATCGATTTGAAATCAGGATATCACTAGTTACGGATTAAGGATTATGATGTCCCTAAGACCGCCTTTAAGATGAGGTTTGGACATTACAAGTTTACTGTTTTACCGTTTGGATTTACAAACGCCCTAGGGGTATTTATGAGTTTGATGAATGGGGTGTTCCGTGAGTACTTGGACAAGTTTGTCCAAGTATTCATTAGTGACATTTTGATTTACTCTCGGATGAGGAGCATGACGAGAAATTGCACTTGGTACTATAGTGTCTGGGAGAGCACAAATTATATGGGAGGCTATCCAAATGCTCATTTTATCGATCGAGGGTTCTTTACTTAAGGCATGCCATATTTCATGAAGGTATCATCGTGGATCTAGTAAAGGTTGATGCTATTATGGAATGGCCTGCACCGACAAATGTCCCAGAAGTGTGTATCTTCATGGGTTTAGCAAGATACAATCAACAGTTCATCGAGGGATTTTCAAAGATAGCAAATCTGATCACGGAACTGAACAAGAAGAACAACAAGTTTGTTCGGACGAAGAAATGCATGGAAGCCTTTGGAAGGCTCAAGTAGATGTTGAGAACAACATCGACACTAAAGGCCCCTAACATGGACGCAGACTTCATGGTGTGCATTGATGCATCCAAGGAAGGCTTAGGCGGGGTCTTGATGCAATACGGTCGAGTGATCGCTTACATCTCGAGGAAACTGAGAAGGCATGAGGAGAACTATGCGATGCACGATAGGGAGTTTTTATCCATTGTATATGCCTTGAAGGTTTGGAGACACTACCTTGTTGGATGAAAATTTGAACTAAGGACGGACCACTATGGACTAAAAAACATCTTTACGCAAAGTGGCCTGAAAGCGCGACAACGACGTTGGTTAGATTTACTTAGCGAGTACAAATTCGAGATTACTTACATAAAAGGAAAAATGAACCAAGTGGAAGATGCATTGAGTCAGAGACCATGCATATTTTCGGTGGTGCCTCTTTAGACAAATCTATGTGAAAATATTCTAACTTTACAGTGAAACGATGACTGGTACAAAGAGGTTGAGCTTTTATCGAAAAAAACACAATGATGATAGCAATATTTTAAGGATTTATGTTTGACGACGATTGATTATTGAGGTTTAAAAATTGGATTTATGTACCACCAAACGATGCGTTGAGGAGCCTGATCCTAAATGAGGCTCATAGAGAAATATACATGGCTCGCCCAGGAGTCACGAATATGAGGGAAGACCTTAAACCCTTATTCTTATAGAAAGGGATAAAGGCAGACATGGTCAACTATGTGGCCCGATGTCTAGAATGTCATCAAGTAAAGGATGAACATAGACATCGAGAAAGATTACTACAGCCACATGCTATTCCAGAAACGAAATGGGATTTTATTTCGATGGATTTTATCATTGGATTGCCACTTACAGCAAGGAGACACGACTCGATTTTTGTGGTAGTCGACACTCTCACGAAGAGTGTTCATTGTATTCCTGTGCGTATGACACATCAGGCACCTGACATAGCTAGAGTTTTCATCAGGGAGATTGGGAGGTTGCATGGCATACCTAAGAGGATTATATCCGATAGAGGATCGATGTTTACTGGACGATTTTCGAATAGTTTCCAAGAGACCTTGGGAACTCGACTTAACTTTAGTATTGTATATAACCCGAAGACTGATAATGAGACCGAATGAACAAACTAGACGTGGGAATACATGTTGCACATGTACATGATGGACCAACAAAAGCGTTGGTAAGAATTCTTGCCAGTGGTAGAATTTGCTTATAAAAAGAGTTACCAAAGCACCATTAAGATGGCACCTTTCGAGTTACTTTATGGGCGACCGTGTCAGATGCCTTTGAGTTGGGATCGGATTTAGGATAGGGTCCTGGTGGGATTGGAAGCGATCCAAGAATTGGAAGGATCAAGGAAGTGCAGGATAGACAAAAGAGTTATGTCGATGCACATCATGTTGACCGTAGTTATGATGTGGCGATCGATTATTTTTGCGGCAGAAACCGCATATGAGTTCGATCAAGTTCTAAAAAGGGGCTAAAATATCTCCTAGGTTCGTGGGATCCTATGATATTGTGGAAAAGAGAGGCTTGTGGTCTAATGACTATCCTTGCCTAATTCTTGAGGCGTATTCATGATGTCTTTCATGTCTCTAATCAAGACTTATGATTAGTGGTCCTACACATGTTTTGACTTGAGCACATTACGGGTGTCGGATGAGAGTGTGCTCATGGCTGAGACAATCAACATCCTGGATCATCACATTCAACAGCTACGACGTCAAACATTAGATGAGATCAAGGTCTAGTGGGACAACTATAGTCCACACCCGACGACCTCAGAGGACACATATGATATGCACCATCAGTTTCCATTTTTGTTGGATAGATATACTTATGATACTGTGATACACATTATTTTTGACACTTATATATTGTGAAACTTCGGGACAAAGTTTAGACCAAGAGGGGGTGTATGTAACATCACACTCTTGCATGCATTGAGCAAACTTATTCTTGAGGACACTTGTGTGAAAGTGATCCAGATTATTGTACTCTTGGGAATTTGCTTATGATTATGAGACGTTATGGATTGATGACATGTTACTTTGTTTTATTAACACATACATGTGATATTGACTCGGTTTTACTGAGTGTGCAGGATTTTGGACCTCGAGGATGCAAAGGCATCAATGGAACCCCTTGGACTTCAGATCGATTCGAGTAGTGAACTGTTGGGGTTTGATTTTTTTATATGTGATATTAGTGCATCTGATTAGATGATATGGTTATGGATATATTTTTGACATGATTTGTTGATGATGCCAGATGACAATAACTTACCGACCAGAATCACATGTGGAGTAGAGGGGTCATGCACGACTACCAGATATGTTGAGGGAGAGGTGTGGACAGAAGCCCTACCGGAGCCTACTAGCACTCCCGTCGTGGCTCGAGTTATAGGTTAACGATTACCTAGTTCGAGAGGACCAACGATGCCATGAGAGCAGACTGCGACAGTCACTCACGATGATTCTAAGGGGCATGAAATAAGGTAGGGGAATTATTCCTTAGAGGCCCTTAGTATCCCACAAGATCACCTGGCGGAGTATTGACTCCAGGGGTTTTTTATGTCTACCAAGTCAGTGAAGAGGCGAGTGACAACCTTGTAGCACATGGTGCGTTCTAAAGGGCATGTCGCGCAAGAAAAATGGAAAGAGGTGAGTGGAACCCTTGGAGCATGTGGTGTGTCACGAAGGGCACGTCGCGTAAGAAAAATGGAAAGAGGTGATTTGCATCCTTGGAGCACGTAGTGCGTCCTAAAGGGCGCGTCACGTGGGAGAAACAGAAAGAGGCGAGTGGCACCCTTGGAGTACCTAGTGCATCCTGAAGGGCACATCACATTTTTAATTAATAATGAATAAAATTAGATGGCCTTAGGATGAATAACGTGATAAGAAAAATTTAAAACATTTTCCCTAATAAAATGTCGCCGAGCCTCGAAAATTAAAATCTAGGTCTAAGTGAAACTTGCGATAAAAGAAAAATATGTTTGTAAAAATAAAAATAAAACTAACTAAATAAAAATGATAATTATCATTGATCATGTGTCGAGAAGGAGGTGAGTAATTCTTTTAATTTATAAAAAATATTTTGGGGGATAAAATTTAAAAAAAGTGGGAAATAATTGTTTTGTCACTTATACTAATTAAATTTATTAATTAAAAAGGGAAAAGGGAAAAACTTAATTTTCTACTCCTTCCAAATTGAGTTTTAAATAAAAAGGGAAAGAGAGAAATCTAAAATAATTAGGAAACTAGGAAAAAGAGGGAAACATAAAAAGAAAGGGGAAACAAGAAAGAAAGTCTAACTTAGTAAGGTATGTAGCATTTAAGAACTTTCTAAATTAAACTCAACTAGTAAATTAATAAGGGGGGGAGTCATTAAAACTTGTAAGGGAATATGGGGACACCTAAGAGCGATTCTAGGAATGATTTTAGGTGGGTGAGGGAAATAGGGGTAATTAATTAATTAATGAAATTAATTTATGGAGGAATGAAGGGGATGGATGACACATGTACGAAAAATATTTTTATGAATTAAATTATTAAACATTAAATTAAATGGGATTTAGGGAAAGTAAAGGACTTTGAAACTCTATATGATGGAGGGAGGAGAAGGATTATGGATCTCTTCTGTTATGTGTAATGTTACGATGCATAAATTTATACTTGACTGACTTAGCTTGTGGGAGTTGGGATACCCAGCTCGGTGAGGAGTGGTAGATCGGCCTTGTGAGGTGAGCTGGGATCTAGCTTATTCTCTAGTTAGTGTGTGTGTCCCCTTTGTGGCTCAAGGGGCTAAGGAGGAAGAAGAGTACCCCTAGCGTTGGCTGGGAGCTACCGATGAAGTCTCATCAGTAGGCAAGTGGGAGTTGCACAGACTGTGCGGGACATCAACTCAAAGCAGGCGACTTGGGCTACAGTACGCTTCCTTTATTTCTGCATGGTAGATTGTTAGTATGATTTATGATTTTAGTTATGTATGTTTAATTGGGTAAAGAAAATGATTGTCTTAGCATTATATTTGATGACTGAAATTTCCCCCATAACTTTTAGCTCGATGTTGATTGATTCCCATGGCCTTCGATCCCTGCATGTCTTGTCGTCCTATGGTTTATTGATTTGTGATGATTGTGGTTTACTTTTTCCTTCGTCCCTAGCTCATCAGTCCATGCCTGAGCAGTCGGCCAGGATCCAGATCTACGGTCGTCACTTCAGTGTTAATAGACCTATGGATCCAAATGCCCTACTTTTCAGTGCATGGAGGATGAGTGAAGGATGTTCTGGCTAGTCGTCTACCCCTGTTGATTGTTCTTGTTGACTATGTTCATTGCGCTTCTGACAAATGATTACCCTGTGCCTTGTTCATCTTTGTTCCCTATGTTTTACTTCTGCACTTTAATTTATTTGAGAATGATTTTAGCCTGCGTTTTTCCTCTTGTTGACAACCCTTACCTTTTGTTTGGACGGTGATTTTTCCCTATGCGTTTAATTTATTTGAAGGCAATTTTACCCTGTGCTTCTCTTACATATGGCTTGCATTCTCCGTCTGCAATATTTAATACCTTAACAACAATTTACCCTTGTGAAGTTGACGATTTTTTTTGTTTGTTTCTTGGACAGATTTAAGGTATAACAGTTATCAAATGGCTGAGTTATTATTTTACTCCTACAATACCAACAATCACGTTTATGCTATTTTCTTGTCATTGATTTTTTTTTAATTAAAAGCCAACAATTATAGTGAAGGACAACGAGATGCTCTTTGATTGATAAGGATAGGTATGTGTCGACGATCCTTAAGTTTCCATATCCATGCCGAATGGAAAAATGTTTTAATTATCCTTGTCTGCGTTTGTTTGGTATCCTGACAGAATGGAAAAAGATAGATATAATTGGTCTGTGTTTTTTATACTCATGGTTGTGTTCTTTTCCCTCTACATTTCGGTGCATTTGAAGGCGAATTTCTCTGCAATTTACATGCGTCTGACCTGCATTCTTTCTCTTCCATGTATGTTTCCTTGACGATGACTTAACTCAGCGCCAGTATTATGGTTAAAACTCAGCATTCTTTGATACCTTGAAAGTGTTTATTACTATACTCAATGTTGCTAATTCTTTAAATTAGTGTTACGGTCATCTCTGGTTAAAGGACAGTCATAACGACTGATAGGCATATTTTAAGCCCGGTGGTATAGTTATTGTTACTTCTTTATTTTATGCATTAGAACTTGGAATTGAATGGGACAACGTGATGATAATAAGTCTTTGCATTAACATTTCAGATATATGATGGCAGATATACTGAACAACGTATATATATCACTAACTGCACGTTCGTAAATTTTTAAATTACTGCGATTTGACTTTTTACCTTGAAATCCTTGAAATCTTACCTTGGCAATGGTTTTACTGCCTACATCCTAGCGATTTTCCTTTTTTTTTTAATCGATCTTAGTTACATAATATTGTACCATGTGAATTTACAACTGTCATAATTATTAATGGAATTTTTTTTTACTTATCGTAAGGCGGCGAATTAGTAGTTTTGGTGATGATCTTTTTGTAGAGCTTTTGTAGTTTTCGGGATGGTTACTCCCAATGATTTCTGGCAGTGAAGGGTCTGCGGGTATGCTTAGAGAACAACGTGCCCAACCTTCCTTCAGACAATCACCTAATTACAGCTTTTGGTAAAATATTAAACAACCTGCCTGGTAATTCCTTGGATAGCGGCGTACCTACAGTAAATTGAGTAGCTTCATGGTATTTGGCAATTTTGATTATGACAAGCAATTTATTGTGATGGTAGATGGAAACAATTTTATTTAATGATGGTAAGGTTACGTTTAAGGTACAATAATTTATATTAAAGTCAACCTTCAATTAGCATTTACTTTGACAACGAATTGATTTCATGTCAGACAACGTGATTACCTTAGTCTCAGCGTTTGGGGAATAACATTTTTTTAGCTGTGTGTTTTTAATATCTTGTTACTCGACGTGGTTGTTTTTTACAAGACTAATATCATAATGACAATGAGTGATGAATGCATTACATTCATGTTTATGTCCCTAGTGATGCTAATGGCCATATGTTTGACTGTGATCTTCATGCCTATAGATAACATTCTTTTTATATTGTGACATCATGTATTAATTGTGTATTGTCAGCATTTTAATTTCTTCATTTGGATAATTTTCCCAGCTATATTTTTACTTAGGGTGACAACGATACTTTTGGGTAATCTTGTTGCTTTCTCTTACCTTTAATATTTAAAGGATATGGTACAGGTCTATCCAGATACACAGATAAGATATCCATGATGACTTTTATATTTTCACCATTATCCTCTATTAATTTTATTGGTTAGATTTTAATGTCATATGTTAACCATTGTTTGTATTTCCTAAACTTGGGAAATTGTCGTTTAACTGTTATCTTGCTTTAACCTATATCAAGATATTGCCCCTATCCTTTCTGCTATTTTTCTTTTAAAAGATTTGTACCATAAAAAAATTATTCGAGGTGTGAAAGTTGTTTTTGTTGCACAAGGAATTTGGTTTTGTTTCTTGAACATCTTAGTTGTCGTGTTGACCTGTCATTGGGTGCTAGGGTTAGTCGTCAGCTGTTTATATAGTGCTCGATATCCTAGTGCGTGGAATTTAACTAGGGTGGAGGGTCCAGTTATGTTGTTGCGCCACGGTTAGAGTCGTGCCTAGCACCTGGGGGCGGCATGATTCCTGATGAGGGGATCGGTGTGCACCCTAAGGGATAGAGGCAAAGGATAACTTGGTCGGGGTCTGTTCTTTCCATTGTGGGTTTTGATGACCTTTTAAGATTTTTGTTGGCGCTCGGGTTGCAATGCCTTCATGTGTTTGGTTCGTGCACCTTGAGGTTCTAGTCTTTGTTCATCAAGGTCATTATGTTAGGAGGGGGATGTTGACCCTCAGCTTGTAGGCATGGTCCTATTGTGTCGGGCAGATTGTTGATTCTCCTTATTGTTTTACGCACGTTTCGCCTTGTTTCTCTTATGCCAGTGCATGGAGTCATAGTTGTTTGTTGCCTAGATTGCGTGCTTGCGCTCGTCGTTAGTTGTGTGGTTCAACTGTTGTCGTATTTGCCTTCCTACGTAAAAACAGAAAAAAAAATTCAAATGAGAAAAATTGAAAATATGAAATTTTTTAAGTAATATTCCATTGAATACCTTATGTGATTTTTTGTTGTTCTAGTTATGTAGACTAGTGACTAGTCTAAGAAAAATGGACGTTGGTCTGATAAAAATGGACGTTGGTTTGCAAGGATCAAAGACTAGTTTCCTAGATAGATTGATTGGGACTCGGCTAAGCATAAGGCCCCGTAGGGAAAGGTAAGAAAATATCTCATTAGGCCTACCTACGCAACCCTTCTCCTCTTCTTGTGGTTTTCCTGAGCCATGTTTCTCTTGAAGCCCTCTCCTCTTGTTGTGGCTTGCTCGAGCTAGGTTGCTCTTGTAGCCCAGGAAACAAACTAGGATGACCTTTGAGGAAAACATAGAGATATGGAACGAATTGGGTTGCAAGTGAATGTCTCTGAAGTATGAGGAGGTGACATCTAGCTTGAAGAAACACATGGGTAGAGTAGGAGGAGGTGACATCGAGATTGAAGAAACACATGGGTACTTGCAGGAAAACATGTTTTTTCTTTCCTTACACAAGAAAATTACAAGTAGGAAGAGTTAGTGGTGGAACACATGGGAACAACAGATGGAAAACATGCCGACAGTCAGGTAGCATGTGACAAAGTGGCTCAAGGTCATTCCAAATTTTAATATGGAAAAATCATTTAACATTTAATGAGAAGACCTAATGCTAGAATTAGGCCTAGCATTACTTGACTTCAAGAATATTACAAACCCAATATGTACTTGAATGTCCTTTTAATCTAAGATATTGTTAGGGTATGCCTAGGGAAGAGGCCAAATAAGGCTTCGAACTTGAAACTTTGGATTAAAAACCAAATGAGACTCAGAAATTTGCATCAAAATTTTAAAACTTTGGTTAAAGTGATTGGTTTTCGTGCCATTCTAATGTAACAATGAAAAATCGATTATTATGAGTCCCTACAGCCCGAAAGGTAGGGACTAATAAGATCTATTAACAAATGCCTTATGATCCATAGACATAAAATACTCAAAAATACAAATAACCTATATGTTAAGGTAATTAAGCACAATCCAAGAATATATTTTGATTAAATTACATTTTGATCATGATTAATTTTTATTAAAAAAAATAAGAATTACATATATATATATATATATATATATATATATATAACGTGAGACTATTATGCCACACAGCCATGAACATTATAATCCTCAAAATTCTAGCCTACTTTCAAATATTTGTTTGGAAAAAATTATGTAATACATTTGGAGTCATAGGGATAGTTCACATTATGCCTACAACTTTATTGAAAACCTTGTACAATGAAATTGAAAATATTTAGTCTGTAATATAACAGATATAAAATGTATGAAAAACATAAATAAAATTCTAGTAATGGAAGAATAACAGAAATGTAACCAGAACATTCACCACAATAACACTGAAATGATATAAGAATAACAACATAAATAACACTTTGAATTTGAAAGCAATGTTCACGGGCCTCTTTGAGGGGGAAACCTCCAGTTTAGCAGAGCTCTATTACAATAATATCAAAGCAAGGGTTCTCATACCCTCGACTCCTATTTATACTAAAAATAAGCATCTAGAGGAAGATCCTTCTAGAAGCGGAATCTTCTATTAGGTCTTCTTACATCCACCTTATTCTATTTTATTGAAAGGCCTTATTAATATTGACCTTTATT
>SNQJ01S0011455.1:76964-161768 GCA_010110895.2 Picea sitchensis | reverse complement strand
ATGAGAGCGTAGGCCTCATTGTTACGAACCCAATGCAACTTGTTTGGGTTCAAACGGACGTCGGGAGCGAGAGATATCACGTTCTGTTCAAAATGACAAACATGTAAAAAAAAGGGGTGCTGACTGTACAGTCTGTACAGTTCGTATGGACGCTGACGTGGAAGGTCGTACGACACATGGCAGGCAGTTATTTGGACAATTGGCATGTGACATGGCATGTTTGAAGTGAATGGGATGACGACACATGGCCCAGTCAATGGCCGCCACGTGTCATATATCTATTGGTTTAAAATTATGTCGTTGGCCGGAGTCGACCCCGCGACCTCCGGGCAGGGGGGAGAGACTTGGGAGGAGCCGCCAACCGGTGCACCACTGGTTGTTCCTTGTTATATATGTGGAAAAATATTTATAAATGTTTGCATATGTGTATAGTTGGGGCGCGACCAGGCTGGGGCTTAGCCCCAGCCCATGGTCGCACATTGTATTAACATATGACCCAATGCTATACCATTCGGCACGTGCGCACGGTTGTGTTTTTTTTTGGTTCCAACGGTTATACAAATGACCTGCCATTTTTCCTTTGACCATTGGCTTGTGGAACGGGAGCCTATGTTTATACTTGCACGTGGTCGCATGGGTCATACGACCTTGCCCTTGACGGTTAGGGGCTAAGTGCGCCCGTAACTGTCCTACAGTTTGCACGGTTCACGCGGTTGCATCCGATGCTAAGTTTTTATGCTTAAATATGTTTGTGGGTTAGGTTGAGCCAACAAGGGTGTGTTTTGTAGATGCAGAGACAACAAGTTTGATGGAGATATGGCTATAACAGAAGATTGACGCAGATGGTTAAGGTTGTCATTGATGGCAATCGGTTATGGAGCAGTCAAGGATGTCAACACGCACAAGGAATGCTGGAACACGACTGCTGGAACACGNTAATCTGTGAAAGGGAACTTCTTTGACTTGGTCCATTACCTCTTTAGCCCTTCTAAAACCCAGATTACATAGGGACGTCTCCCTTGGACTAGCCCTCCTAGATAGAAAGAGCTCCCCATCGAGGTGACAGTGGGTGGGGAAGCTCCTGTTACGCCGGTTTTAAGCCTTGACTCAAGCTGCCTTAAACCCTTCCTACAAACCGTACGATAACACACACGATCATATGGGTCATACGACCTTGCCCTTGATGGTTATGGGCTAGGTGCACCCGTAACCATCCTATAGTTTGCACAGTTTGCGCGGTTGCATCCTGTGCTAAGTTTTTATGCTTAAATATGTGTGTGGGCTAGGTTGAGCCAACAAGGGTGCGTTTTGTAGATGCAGAGACAACAAGTTTGAAGGGAGACTTCCATGAAGCCTATCTTCTTCAATTTTTGGCCAAACGAGGTGCCGAAAAAGCCCAGCTAGGGGTTTTTGGACGTTCTGAAGCCATTGGAGTAGTCTATTTGGCATTTTGAGCATTGCAAAGCACATTTTTGAGCAATTTGAGAAAATAATACAAATGATCCATTGGAAGCTGGACCAAGAGATGTAGCCCAAGAGAGGGGTGAACTCCTTTATCATTTGTTGTGTTATGTGTTTTCTGTTCACTATTATTGTTGCTTATTATATGCATATTGAATGATCAAATTCTATTAAATTTGTGTTGCAAATTTGATCCATTTGCATTTTAACACATAAATTTTACTTGCAAATATTTTCAAAGATACAAGTCTTCTTCATTTTTAGATCACTTTCTGCCGAGGAAAGTGTTCTGATACCACTTGTAATAGACCAGATATAAAATGTATGTAGAACAAAAATAAAATGCTAGTAATGGTATAATAACAACAATATAACCAGAGCATTCACCACAATAACACTGAAATGATATAAGAATAACAATAGAAATAGCACTTTGACTTTGAAAGAAATGTTCACGGGCCTCTTCGAGCGGGCAACCTCCAGTTGAGAAGAGCTCTATTACAATAATATCCAAGCTAGGGTTCTCATACCCTCGACTCCTATTTTTACTAAAAGGAAGCATGTAGAGGAAGATCCTTCTAGAAGCGGAAGCTTCTATTAGGTCTTCTTACATCTGCCTTATTCTATTTTATTGAAAGGCCTTATTAATATTGACCTTTATTACATCCGAATATATTGTTCTACCTATGTGTGGGTTAGGAACCTAACATAGTCCTTGTGTTGTTTCACGAGTTGAGGTCTTTAACTCAACAAGACAACATTTTTGAGTTTTTAGCTTTTTGACGACACCTTTCATTCACACACCATTCTTGTATGTCTTTAGATAGAAACTTGTTCAAACTTATTGAACGACGTATACTTTTTCCCTCTTAGTTAATCTTTTCAAGAATATATAAATAAGTTTAATCAATAATCCAATGCATTTGCAAGTATATTTACCACTAGTGGATAATCTATGTGATCATTTCTATAAGTTCAATAGTTGCCATAAGTAAAACATCAATAATTTAACTTTTTCAATGATACACAATTGGTTTTTAGGTAAAACATCAATAATTTAACATTTTTAATGACACACAATTGTTGTAGACATGCTCAAAATAGATAGATAGGAAATGTCTCTTAACACATAAATATATGCAACAACATCCCTTTTCATTTGTAAATCATGTTTTTTTTTTTCTATTGAATTTATATTTTTCAAACTAACAAAACCTTAAACTAACGACATGTTATAATGTTCGAAAATATCAACCAAAAGGATCATGTACGAGATTGTCCAAATTATGTGCTATATTTTATGGTTCATTCCATTTAATTTTGGTCATAGTTTAAATGTTCCATGCTTTGTTTTTTTTTTCAGGGGATATTAATCGTTTAATTTTGTTTGAGCCAGAAATTGTTGAATATGCATATTTAAATGGTTAATTTTGTATAATACAAGTGTCCTAGGGATCTTTTAGCACGTTGAATCCATTTATGCATTCGAAAACACAACTTAAACAACCAGAAATTGATATATCAACTAGATTTATGTTACCGTATTCCAGCCAAAAATACCAAAACTTATAGCGTTTAGACATCGCCTTTAATTTTGTAATGATTTTAATGAATTATGCACTCTATTATATATAGGCCTATTTCTCATTATTTTTTTACTTTCAACATGTTTCTAAAAGATAATAATTTTTCTCATCACTAGGATGACATCAATGTAAATTCCAACATTTACATAAGAAATTTTTGTTTTTGTCACTATGCCTACATTGATGTAAATTCCAACATTTACACAAATTATGATTATTTCAAACAATAACCACATGACTCTTTGGACTATTTGTAATACATTTACTCATAATTTTAAAAATGATATTTATCTTCAATAATTTTGGATAATTAATTTTTATAGATTTAGTGTTTAGAGACCTTGAAGCATCCACAAGTTTTACATAAATATTTTCTAATAATTGTATTTATTATTGTATTGAACTATTAAATTCTCTACTTTGTAGCCAAGATCCTTATACCTTAGTCTGATTTTTTCTTTATAGTTATTTTGTTTCTAGCTTATTATTTTTAAATTCCTCTCATTATTTCTAAATTCCTCACTCTTTCTAAATTCCTCTTATTATTTCTAAATTCCTCTCACGTTGGAATCAATATTTCACAATAATTATAATCAATTCATTTAGTATGCTTCTCTATTTGTTCAATAATTTAACTTTGTTGTGCATATGGTTCTTTAAATATATATCAATATTTCACAATAATTCTAATTAGTTCATTTAGTATGCTTCTCGATTTGTTCAATAATTTAACTTTGTTTTTCATATGGTTCTTTATATATATTCATTATATATGGATATGCATCAATACTATCTCCTGGCAATGCTGGGTTTGTTTGTTTGGGCTGACTGGCAGGGGACTGTTCTTATTGGCGATGATTTCCTGGCGACTGTTTCTGGACCAACTCTGGTCCAACCAAACATAGTGACAACCAAGAATCAGGCAATTACGGAGCGGCCTGTGATTGAGCAAAAATGGGAAATTCCTAGAATATGAAAGAAGAGAGATTCCTATAACTATAATACTTCAAAGAGAAGGCTCCAGTCCAGTCTAGAAGGCAGACGGTCCTTACAAACACTTTCTTTCAAATAAAAAAGAAAGGTACGATTAGTGACGTTGGAATCAATATTTCACAATAATTATAATCAATTCATTTAGTATGCTTCTCTATTTGTTCAATAATTTAACTTTGTTGTGCATATGGTTCTTTAAATATATATCAATATTTCACAATAATTCTAATTAGTTCATTTAGTATGCTTCTCTATTTGTTCAATAATTTAACTTTGTTTTTCATATGGTTCTTTCAATATATTCATTATATATGGATATGCATCAATAGTTTGAAGGCGTTGCTTCTTCTTATATTAATCAATTTTAACCTACAATGTAACTATCATATCATTCTTTATTTATTGATAATTCCTTTGTCAAGTCTATAATATATTATGTTACATCATTCTTCCATGTGAAGACTTAACATTAAATAATTATAAATAATCGATTGTGTTTGTTATATCCCTTTACCTTTAAATAATTGGTTAAATTGATTATGTTTGCTATATTCCTTTATCTTTAAAATTGTATTGCATCACAATGTTGTGACCTCTAAAATGAGTGCATGTAGGTTACTCTTTTGATACAAGAAAGACTGCTTGGATATTTTTAAGTGTATGTGCCTAACATTAATTCAACTTGAATTAATGATTTCTTCTCTATTAACCTTTGGAATATATTCATTATATATGGATATGCATCAATAGTTTGAAGGCGTTGCTTCTTCTTATATTAATCAATTTTAACCTACAATGTAACTATCATATCATTCTTTATTTATTGATAATTCCTTTGTCAAGTCTATAATATATTATGTTACATCATTCTTCCATGTGAAGACTTAACATTAAATAATTATAAATAATCGATTGTGTTTGTTATATCCCTTTACCTTTAAATAATTGGTTAAATTGATTATGTTTGCTATATTCCTTTATCTTTAAAATTGTATTGCATCACAATGTTGTGACCTCTAAAATGAGTGCATGTAGGTTACTCTTTTGATACAAGAAAGACTGCTTGGATATTTTTAAGTGTATGTGCCTAACATTAATTCAACTTGAATTAATGATTTCTTCTCTATTAACCTTTGGGTGTTGACTTTGATATGGTGGAATGAGACAAAAGTTTAGATGGTGGTGTAGGTTTAATTGTTTGTTGTGCATATAAGAAGGCATGCTCAAGTTGTAGGGATACACTTTATTTCTTTGATCCAAATTTGGAAAAAAAAAGGGTCGTACTGTGGAGGCTCGCTCATTTGGTCTAGTTTTCATTAATGTAAGGAGATGGTGCATGGGAGTGTAGATAGGGTATATGGACCTACAGATGATATATCCTTTTCTAGGAAGCTTAAACTAGCTGATGTCTTGATTGAGACCATCGGCTTCAATCATCTTCCCATTCATACTTTTATTTTAGTGGGTCATGTGATTGATTGAAATCCATTTTCTTTCTAGAAGATGAATGTTTCTCATTTGGAATTGCTAGATTTATTTTCTTTGGTTGATGATGTTGGGAACCTTGTCTCATTTCCTATTAAGGATAGGGGTTTTATGTTATGGTGTGAGGTTTCCATTCATAGGACTATCAAATTCATGTGTGGTTGCGGACATATGATTACCTGCAAGCATAGATAAGAGATTTAGGAGGATAGGTGGAAGGTGGAAGATGCATGCATATTTAAAGATGTTGTAGTGCACTTAGAGATGGAAATACATCATACATAGAAAGGAGTAAATTGCTATATGAGCCAAGATCCATGCCAAGTTATAGTGGGTTCAAGAGGGGGATGAGGGAGGAGGATTATATTACTATACGGGCCAAGGTCCATGCTAGGTTATAGTGCATTCAAGAGGGGGATGTTGGCTGCAAGTTCTTCTTTGACTTCTTAAAGAAGGAAGTAGCAGAAAAGAGAGTGTGTGTTCTTTGTATAGATAATGGTTCACTTGAGGAAGATCCATATGAGGTCTAAGGTATGTTTGGAGATCATTATCAGAGGATTTTCTCTCATTTTCCCTTCAGAGAGGTGGTTGTTTCTACCAAGAATGATTGGTATGGGATGGTGTTGCGGAATGTATATGTTGTAGAATGTGAAAAGTTGGACAGAGATTTCATGAACAATGAATGTTTTATAATGATATGTTATATGTTTTTTTATTTATATAAGGCTATGTGGGACACTATTGGGGTTGAATTTAGTCATTTTTCTTCGGATTACTTTGTCTCAAGATGTGTTATGGAGTCCATTACTTAGGGGTTGATCAAGATAATTTTGAAGAATGCTGCTAGGGACACCATTGGGGGATGGAGATTGATAATTTTATTGATTTTTTATTACAAAATAATGGTTATAGTGGTCGTATTGTGAGTGAAGGATGTCACTAAGAATATTGTGTGAATGGTGTAGAGAGTTTTCATTTAGGATTGGTTTATCCTAGACATATTGATTTTGTCTTGGGAGCCCATGGAAAGGGCTAGGTAGTCTACATAATAGGATCTTCTCATCAAAATTTATTTTGATAAATCCTATGATCAAATGGACTAGGATTTCATTACAAATATGCTATCCTATTTTGATTTCGGTTCAAAGTGCGTGGGGATGGTCATTAGTTTGTTTTCTAGTTCTTTATATTTTATTGTGTAAATAATACCCTCTCCCCATGTATTTCTCTTAGTTGTTTTATTAGAAAAGAATGTCCCCTAACACCTTATTTATATAATCTCACTACTAATTCCAATTTTAATTTGTTGGATTCTACCTATTTATAGACACATATTCAAGGTATTTTACTTCTAGATGAATCTCATATGGTGAATAATCACTTTACAAATGAGTCTCTCATGCCTATGTGAGTTGAAGAGGATTTTTTTATTGGTTTTAAATATTTTTTATTCATATAGGGTTAAGGTTAGTGATTGTAATACTAATTACTAATAGTTTAGTCTTGATGAGAGTCCTCATTAAATTCCACATGGACCTTCATTTTTCCATGTGTAATAATAAGATACCCTAGAATCCCTTCTAGTATGGGGATTTCTCCAATGGTTGTCTAGGATTGGTGTATGGAGCACCTGTGATGTACACATATTTTATTTCCATACAAATGTCTTCCATATGTTGGAAAGTTTACTGTTGTGAGTAGGATTATTTAGGCCTCACATATTTATTATGTATCTCGTTGGCTTCCCAGTAGGGATCAATTTCATAGATTGGAGAAGATTTTATGTTCATACTTGTGATCCAAGTACAACAGGGAAAGAGGCATCTCCATGGTACCTCAAGATGTTTGTATTATCCGTAAGGATGAGCAGGTCTAGACTTGATTCATATTACTTCTTAGGGTAGCATCTTGGATACCAAATGGGTATTCTAGTATCTGGAAGGATGATCTATGTGGAAGGAAGGTATTTTTGAGGCATCATCTTCTCGCATCATGGAATATTGGCAGAATAAAGTGATTTTTTGGATTATGTGATATAATTTTATCTCATCACAACTTCGAGGCATTGAGTTCTTTTATTATCATAAGTATCTAGGTTGCATGGGGGAGGTAGTTTGCTTGGTGATGTGGAAGATGTCAAGTAGTCTTTGGGGTGGAATTTGGCTAGAGGAAAAATTTGTAGATGGAAGGTGTAGGGAATGTGTGATGTGGAAATTCCATATTTTTAGGGGCGATGGCTACATATGAAGAAGATTTTTTATTGGAAGGATTAGTGATATGCTATTCCTTCTATTGGAAAGACTAGAAATCCATTTCCCATGTGTTTTATGTATCTTATGTCAACATATTATTATGGAGATTATCGGTCTTATTCTACACGAGGACCTTTTCAAAATAAATATAGTTATGCCTGACCCTTATTGTCATGATTAGGAGAGGATATTAAAACACCACGTGTTCTAGTATAATTCTAAAAGGTTTTTCTCTCTTCTTCATCAATGACTTGAGATCACCACTAATCTTCACTCATGATGGGTGACTATAAATGCAAAGAGATAGTTGATCAAGAGATTGTGTAGTGTGTGGTCGATTAAGGTTAGATACAAACTCGAAGTGTTTGTGTGGCTAATGATTTACTAGGGCCCATCTACCAAGGAATCGTTGGTCAAAACTAGTCTCTGAAATAAGATTTTCCCTTCCTTACTTAGGCTTACAAGAATGAAGAAGCTCCTTTGGGATTGCTCTTCTGTTAGGTCTTGTTAGGAGTTTTTTTTGGTCAAAGGATGAAATCAATTTGTAGGGGAGGTTGGATTGGAGAGAAATTTTATTGGGTGATTCCAAATCCTTGGTCCCCTCTTCACTCAAAGGTTTCTACTATTTCTTTAGGGTTCCGGTCTTATTCGTTCTTTGTTCTTTGAAAACTTCAGTGTAAATATGTTTGTTTGTTTTTTTTATAAATAAGACTAATATTCTCTAATATTATGTTTTTATCTAATATTAACCCCCACCCCCACCCTCATATGAGGCTAAGGGTGGAGGGTAATATTAGAGAAAACATATTTATGTTTTCTCTAATATTAATGCATATGAGGGTGGGGGTGGGGGGTAATATTATAGAAATCATAATACCCATATGATGGTCGGGGTAGGGGTAATATTAGAGAAAACAATTTATCCCATATGTTTTCTCTAATATTACCCCACCCTCTTAATACCCCATATGAAGGTAGGGGTGGAGGGTAATATTAGAGAAAACATATGGGATATAATTTTTTATATAATATTACCCCTACCCCCACCCTCATATATGGTATTATGGGATATAATTTTTTCTGTAATATTACCCCTACCCCCACCCTCATATGTGGTATTATGTTTTCTCTAATATTACCCCACCCTCATATGGGTAATATTAGAGAAAACATTATATACCTAATATGAGGGTGAGGGGTAATATTAGAGAAAACATTATATCACATATGTTTTATCTAATATTAACTCACCCTCATATGAAGGTGGGGGATAATATTAGAGAAAACATTATATAAGGGTGAGGGTGGTTGTAATATTAAAAAAAACATTAAAACATTATATGGGGGCGGGGGTAATATTAAAGAAAATATTAAAACATTATATGAGGGTGAGGGTCAAGGGTAATATTAGAGAAAACATTATAATGTTTTCTTTAATATTACCCCACCCCAATCTCTAAGTCTTTGTCTACTTTTTTTTAATTAAAAAAAAAAAATTATTAAAAAAAAAAACTTAGTTATTAACTAAAAATTTTTACTTAATAAAAAATACCAAGATATTAGATACATATGCCTATTCAAATTTTATTAATATACAATTATATACACTCTCAAGGAATACCTGATTTGAGGAGTACATACAACTTAATAAAAATTCTACTATTCTTATCCTTAATAAAAATTCTACTATCCTTATCTTTATTTGTTTATTCCATTTGTCAAGTTCATTTTTCCTTATTTGTTTATTCCATTTGTCAAGTTCTTTTTCGACAACAACGAGTTCGACTATAATAACCACCTTATATAACCTGTAATCTCAAAGATGACTCCTCATATTAAGGGCCATCTCAAAATGCCTCAACCCCCTTACATAAAGTGTAATATCAAAGATGGCTCGTTATGTTAAGGGTCATGTCAAGATGGCTCAACTCTCTAGATTCATTCTCTCTAATTCTTCTTTCCTTCCCTATTAAATATCGACAAAAAGTTAACCGAGGCAACTTTTAAAAGCTCCCTGTGATAAACTCCTAGGAGATAACTTCAAGACGTTCCTAGAGAACTTCTGGTTGCCTTCGTCCTTAATTTATAATTCCGGATCACCCAAGAGAACATTTCTAACCTCTTTAAAAAATATATAAAAAAATAACTTTATTGGAAATCAATCCCCCAACTTTTTAACTTCCAAGCCAAACAATTTAGGGATTGAGGACACCAAAATCATGTGCTTCGATGAACCAAATATTGTTTTATTAACTGAACCCTAATATCGCTACACAAAAGGTAAAATACAGTAGAAGGCCATATCCTTTCAAGATTCAATTATGTTTTGTTCTTCGATGAATCAAATATTGTTTTATTAACTGAACCCTAATGGCTACACAAAAGATAAGAGAGAGTAGAAAAGATAAAAGAGAGTAGAAGGTCATATCCTTTATCCTTTCAAGATTCAAGTAAGTGTTTTTCTTCACATAAGTAATAATTTAAAAATATATGTAGTATTTTGCAAGTAAGATATACAAGAAATCTGTAACTTAGTAAGGGTCGAGCTATCCCAAAACTAATCAGACTAATACTTTATTCAATGAGTTGTATATCCTTTTAACCTTATCACAACCAACCAGTATATACAAACTCTACCCAATTCAATCATATTACCAAATAACCAAGGAGTTTTGTGAGGCTGAGAGGATGTCAAGGGAATATGCTTTCAACGGTGTCTCCAAAAATTAAAGTTTTGTGACAGCCAGGGAGTGGACTGAATGGGATATTAAATTTATTTGAATCAAACCCTAACGTTCATAAGAAATCTTACTACTGTCCCGATGATCACATATAATCTGTGCGCCCATTGACAGTTGTTTTAGAGTTGCAAGGCTTCGAGATTTCTGCCTATGGGTGATAACACAGTCAGACCCGACAGCCTTATAGCCTAGTAGAACAAGAATAATTTCCCAAAGCCGTTAACACTCGAAACTTTATACAGTCGCTTCACACAACAAGGCTCTTCAACGGCATCACAGTCAGCAATATTCACTCGATATCAATACAAATTATGAAAGTCAACAGGAATCCGTTGTAGTAACATAACAACCAAAAGGTTCCTTCATTTCAGGTTCACCTCAGTCAGCCATATTATTCCATTTTTTGTGCAACATATATAACTGCTATGATCTTGTGATATACGCTCCATTAATGCTTACATGCAACCATCTTACTGTCTAAAACAAGCTTGATATCTATTCTGTATAGTTGAATATGAGTCGTTATTGAACTTGACATATCCATTGTCGATTTCGGTTATAGGTTGTTACATCTATGTTGATGTAAAGGGATGTCGTTGCAGGACTGTAGTGATATATCGATGCAAAAAATCCTGTAGTTTCTCTCCCACAGAAATGGTATACCAGATTGAACAGAACTTTTATGTATTGGGATACTCGTTATTTTCGAGGTTTCACAAACACGGTTATTGGGAGATCGATGTAAAATTAAAAACCAAAAAAAAGCCCGCAACGGCGGCCCAGCAAAGGCTTTACAAATTTGCTGGCGGCGCAGTAAAGGCTTTCCAAATTTGCCGAGATCAACAGTACCACCAACTTGAACCCATATAGATTAGGTCATTTGTCACGGCAACAACTTAACCATATTAGAGCACTGTTGAATTGCCCAAGGCTCTAAATGCATGAGCACAGAAGAACTGCAATATATGCACAAGGTGATAAAGAGGAAGGTCATTAGCAGAACCCTATAAACACCATTTACCAATCATAAATATCCGATCAACCCTTTCTACTATCCGCGTCAAACCTAGGTTGAACTGGGCACACCGTACCTCACAAATAAATCTTATAATCTTAAATATTTTAAGACCGTGGGGTTTGAACATGTGAAAATTGAATCATTGGATTCCTAAAGAAAAGGAGGATGGATATGAACAATTGAATTTAATTTAAGTATCAGTAATTGATTTGTGGTTTTGATTTGTACACTGTATTGTGGCTTTAATTTAAGTGCCATGGTTTTGATTTGTAAACTGTATTGTGTATTTTATTGAAGATTTTGTTACACCAGATATTTGCAAAAAAATAGTTTTGGTATGTTATATATAACCATTGATTTATGGTTTTGATCTGTAATTTGTATTGAATATTTTATTGGAAATTTTTTTACACTAATTATTTGCATTTTGCATTTTGTAGCAAAAAGTAAGGTTAGTTTTACTATATTATATAACCTATACTAAATACTAAAACTAACCTTACTGTGTCTTTTTACAGATATCTAGTGTAAAATACACTATATTAAAATTAACTTTACTTGGTAATACTCAATTCAGCAGATTTTTGCAAAACAAAGTAAGGTTAATCATAGTAATAATAAAATAAGTAAACTGTCATTATAATGAATATTCTAATGCATTATAATGAACATTAATGAACATGATGTACTTTTTGAAATATGGAAGCAAAACAAAGTAAGGTTAATCATAGTAATAATAAAATAAGTAAATTGTCATTATAATGAATATTTTAATGCATTATAATGAACATGATGTACTTTTTGAAATATGGACTAGTTATAAAGTTAAAATAGAGTTTGTAATTTAATTTTTTATGAATATCTCACTTATTCTTTTTTGTAGTTTATTGAACAATAAATCAATATAATGAGGATATAATCCATTTTTTTCCTTCTTCTGAGAGTTTAACATATTTTGATTGTGTTTAAAGTTAAGTTTAGGATTTTTGCATGCCTTAGCTTCTTATTAGGGTAAGGGTTTTGGACCGTACAAAATACTCTCAAAAAGATACATGTGACTATATCCATATCTATAAGTAATGAGAGTTCACATGACATCCACTTGGTACTATGATTGTCAAAACATACATCAATTTGCAGTAGAAAAAAATTCTTAACACAAGAAAGTTGTTTAATTCTTGAAACAACTCTGAAACATTTTGAGATCCCAAATCAACAATGTAGAATATACCTCTATAATAGACCCTATAAGTCCATGTCTCCACTTTCCCTTTCCATAAATTACCAAACATATCACAAGTTATAAAATAATCATTTTTTAATCATAGCTCTCCATTTTAATGGGCCATGTTTCCCCAAAATCTTTTAATGAAGGATATGAGGAAAAAATCCCTTAATTTGTTCCTTAGAGTACCACTTTCCATTCCCTAGAACTTGTCCTTTTAACCAAATCTACCAAACATGTTCATACTTTTGTCTAGTTTTTCTAGGCTTCTTTCACAAAATTGTACCTTTTTCTAACTCTTCTTTAGATTCTAGTGGTATATTTTAAGGAATTTCCATCATTTTCCTTATCCAAGTCAAAGATGTCTTATAATTTCAAATTTTCCACATTCACTACTAAGTAAATACTGGTACATGGGGGTAAAATGAGTCTATAACCATTATCACCTACCTGTGCCAAAATTTTCAAAGGACCATATCATAGAACCTTGATACTCTTGTTAGGACTCTACGTCTTGTCTTTATCCAAGTGCAAATAGAATCAGTATCCTCCATTGAATATGTTCCTAATTTTGTGTTGGTCCTCCCTAGATTTGTACTTTTCTTATGACTTCATCAATGTCCACTATACTTGTAAATGCATCTACAAAATATTTTCAATGAATTATTAATCCTTTAATGCTTCCCCCATTTTGTACTTATCTAGTTCATGTTGTCTATATACGACATCTAAAGGAAAACATGGAAAATATCCAAAATAAATTTGAAAGGGGGACTTTCTAGTGGAATTATGGACTACTTTACTAAAAGAGGGATGAATATAGATCAAATGCTAGCCCCATGTTATTCGATTCTTTTGATTGAAATCCCTCAAAATATGAACTAATGTTAAGCTCACCACTTTTTTTTTCCATTCGTTTATGGATGGAAAGTTGTAGGCCTCTTCAACATGGTGTCCATATTTTCCCAAAGTGTAGTCGAAAAGGCATTGAAAATTTTGGTATCTCTATATGAATGATACTCTTAGTATTTGAAAGTCAACCCAAACAATTGCAAAGAACAATTTTTTTTATTGATGGTCTTTTTACAAGCCATGGGATATAAATCTTACTAAATTCATCCACCACCACAAATATATAGTCATGTCCCAACCCAATGCTTGGGAAACCCCTAACAAATCTATTGAGATATTATCCCATGGCCTGGTAACTATAGGCAAGGGGAAATATACACCTATGTTCATATTATTCGGTTTACTGGTACATAAAAGTATGCATCTTCTCATGAATCAAAATATTATTTCTTAGATTTTGGACTAGTGCAAATACCTCTGCAAGTTGTATATTATTTTGCAAATGCCAAAATGAGTTGCAACCTTGGAGATTTGAGCATCTTTGATAAACCGTAATCTCTTCCCTTTAGGAACACAAAGTTTTTATAGTTTGTAAAGAAACTTATCTTGGAGATGGTAGTAAACCTTGTTGTCTCCTTATTCTTCATAACCCTATCCTTGCAACTACTATAAAATCTCCTTGATGTCATCATATTATGTGTATTCCTCTTTCTATGTATCATGGGTGAAAGGTTCCATGTCCATAAGAGTACTCATGGGTGAAATCTTGCACCTTGTTCGCCAACTTTGAAAGAACTTATTATAACTTATTAGTACTTCCCTTATTATATTGAATGCTAGGATGAAATTGCGACAAAAATCCAATCCTTTTGTAGTGTCTTGCTTGCTCAATATTAATTTGGGCTTACACATATTGCAAAGACTAGGGACCTCTATGAATGATGCTCTTCTTTCCTATCCTGTATTATTTCCACATAAAAATGTTTACTATAACAAAAAGATCATTGGCATGTGTTTCATAATTTGGGACTACACCATGAAATGATTTTGAATGATAACATATTGACTTACTACATTTCATCATGATTGATCCCATAGCATAGCCACTTGCATTAGTTTCCACTTTGAGGGGCTTATACAAATTTTGTAATGTGAAAATTGGTTCTTGTCAAAATTTTGGTGCTTGAGTAAAATTTTGTTTCAACACTCAAAGATCCTTTTGTTGATTCTTATAGAGATGTTGGGAGGTAGCCACTGTTGTTCATATTTGGGAATGTACCGGTGTGATATTTTGAACAAAAAATGAAGAATTATATCTTTCATTCTATCAATGCAAATTCACTATAGGTTGAATGGTAACTAGAACTTTAGAGGGAGAAAAAAAATTGATAACCAAAACATGCTTCAAAAAGAGAAAATCCAATGGAGTAATTAGTAGAGATAGTGTACTTGTGTTGTAAAACATGAAAAAAATATTCACATTACTTGTTGTAGACATACTATATATAAAAAATGGACCATGATACAATTGACAACCTCAATTTGGATATCTATCTAAGGGTGGAATGTTGTAGAAAAACATAGATGACAATTGAATAAGTATCACAATGTATTCTAGAAGGTACTAAGGAAACAAGAATCTCAATGGGAGACAATAGTCATGGGTAGGCCGAAATCCAAATAAACATGGGTGAAGAATAATTGAGTGGTTTTTTGGGTAGTGGTGGATTTGGTACATTGTACAAAGATTTCCATTCTGCTAAAATTGTAGGCAACTACTAGAGTGAAATCATCCTTATAGATAGCCTCATGCAAGACACTTAGAAAATCAAGAGAGGTGTATTCATATGGACTTGAAGGAATTGATAATGGTGAGTACTACCTTGTTTGGAGTAAGTGTGATTATGGTAATTGCATGGAGAAAAATTGTGAACAAAGGAATCAATTTGGTATTTCATAAATAGACAAAAATAACACCATACGAAGAGGCATGTGCTTCATGAATGACCACCATTTTAGGGTTTTGGTATTTTAGGGTTTTGGTTTTTCTAGAATGACCACCATAAGAAGAGGCATGTGCTTCATGAGTTAGACAGTGTCAATCTAGAGCCTAGGGCATACAAATGATATTAAGATAATATAGACACCCATCATGAATGGAATAATATAGAAAAGGGTTTTGATTGATTTCGGTGTGATTATGGACTGCATGCCTTATGGGACAAAAAACAAAGGATTTCCAACATATAAATATTTTCACTCTTCATAGGAAACAAAACAAAAACAAAAAATTCTTGGTACTTGAGTAGGGGGTTGACTTAGATTAAAAACATGTATTCAAACCCCATTTTTATACTTGATCATGATATGAAACTATTGGATATAAGATGGCCATTTGAAATGGTGTTGCTCTTACTTGGATTGGGAGTCGACAAAGATTAAGGGATGTTTATTTTTGTGCAGTCTGCTTTCTTTTGCTAGAATATAATGAGTCTATTTATTCAATTCCAACACCAAGGCATACATTTCTTTGTTTTATGTACTATACCATAGCTTGGATTCATTCAATGTTCCAATGAAAAATAACCTTGTTAGATAATTAATGTAAGGGTCATTACAACTAAGAAAAGCAAGGAATGAAGTTTTGATAATAATTCAACCCACCCAGAATTTTTTTTGAATTGGAATATGTTGAGGGAACTAGCGAGTTCACAATAGCCTAAATTATGGCAGGGTCGACATACATACCTTGTTGATATATTACATACTTAAGATAAGGAATGAAAGGATATCTAAAAAACGACTTATTTCTATTGGCTTGGAGTTTGTGTGTGAAAAGTGTGTTAAAAATGAGGGGCACATGATATAAATTCTCATACTAGGAAGAACTAAATATAATATTGCATCCTAATATATGACAATGAAATTACCTAGATAAGGTCTAACTATATCATTAATCAATCTCATGAATGTGGTGGAGGGATTTTTGACCATAAAAGGCATGACCATCCACTCAAATAAGACAAATTTGGCTTGGAATGTTGTATTCTAGGTTTCATGCACATTCATATTGAACTTATGATCACCAATTATAAGGTCTATCTTTGTGAAGAGTTTATCACCCTAAATCTAATGGAATATATCACTTATTCATGGTAACAAATAACGCTTATTGGTCACAACCTTATTGAGATCCATATAGTTTGTGACCATATACAATTATTCAAATTTCCTCTTTAGGATACTTTACATGGGATATCCACATGGAGACATGTTGTTCAATGTGGTTGGATTCCAATAAATTGTGAGTTGACATTCTATCTTAGAAACCTCACAAGGAGTTAGGTGGTATGGTGTAGCATTGGGGAGGGAAGCATCGGGCATTAATTAAATATAATGTTGAATAGAATGAGTGGGAGGAATCCCATTTAGTATCAAAAATACTTCTAAACACTCCTCAAGGGGAGGCTAGATACATGGATGAGTGATTTACGCATCAACGTCAATTTTAATACATAAAACTAGACAAAGGGAAACACACTTGTGGAAGTTGATTGAATGCACAATAGGTTGGAAACATACAAAAAAAGGCCATGGAGGGGTTGTGGAAAAATATTTGAGCTTGTAAATTTTTCCATATTTGAAGAACTAATTAATATTTTGAGAAACATCCTCAACCGCATGGTGGTGATGTTGATAAGGAATACCCAAGACTAGATCTAAGCAATGGAGATCATAGTATAGTAGGAAGGAACAAATGGAAAATGTGATTGAACAATATTTAGTTACCCAGAGGAAGGACTATCTTTCAGTAGCTATCCGAGTAGTAGGTAGATGAAGATGAGTAACAAAGTATTGGGAGACTAAATTTTTTCGGATTCCATTATCAAAGATCATGGAATAAATTTAATCTTTGATTTGAATATTGTGGGTAAATAAGAAGTCAATAGGGTGGGTGGATTAATCATATTTGATGAGAAGGATATCAGGAGTTAGAACCATTGGATTAGAGAGAAGAACAAATTTAACATCTGATGTAGCTGTAGTGGGGACAATGATCTCAATGGACTCCATGAAGGTATTGTAAATCTGTATGTCTTTTGCAAGATTGTGGTGTGAAAGAGAAAGGTACTTAGAACTAGCATGTGCAATAGTTCTGTGAAAGGTGCATCAATGTCCTGGACATGGGGATGAGGGAAAAATAGGGGTGGGTCTATTTTCTTTAGTAACGAGGGTGTATTTATGGTGTGAAACATAGTAGCATGGAATTATAGAGGGGTGGTACCAATGCTCAAATTTAGGTTCAATAGTGAGGGATATTATGAAAGTGAATTTATAGTTGGGATCTCAAATGAATCAAATTCATTATATATAAGAGGAAGTGAATAAGAACTTAACTTTAAGATTAAGACCTCTTCACATTCATGGATACACAAATAGATGTGAAGCTTTTGTAATGAATTACGATTACACTAAATCGATTGACTTGGAAGATGATGGATAATTAATCGATGATGCACGAGGTTCTACATATACCGCTATGGGTAGAACTGTTCTTGGTGCACTTGATAAAAAGTCTCCTAGGTATTGATCTAGTCTTAAGCACCTAATATTATATCTCGAAGATCAACATGTATATCAACAAATTATGTTTTTTCTTTCCACAAGGGGTCGATCGCTAGGATGAGTTCCTATGTTGCATGCCTCACTCAAATTTCCCATTGGGTTTGACACCATAATCAACATCCACAATATTACATTGGGTACCATCCATGAAATGCATTTCATCATGAGGTTTTCCTTGAGATAAAATTAAACTAAATAAATATGCACACCATCAACATAATAAAGACATGGTGTGCCTTGGGAAACCCAATGGACCAATAAGGAAGGACATCAACTTTCCTTAGAGAGAGCACAATAGAGTACAAGTCGTCCGCAACAAGAAAGGAGAGAAGTAGAAGTATTGCTATGTTAGTTTTCTGATAATTGTCAGCATGAGTCAATCTGTTATTGTAATAAAGCATTCGCCAGTCTATGTAAATAATGGCGATGTCTATTTTTATTAATAGTCAGTTGTGTCAGTAAACACTGCGGGAAATTTCTCTTGTGAATCTGATCGCGTAAAGAATTGCAGAAGAATAAAGCAACATTTACCGTTTGTAGAAGATGGTATTGATTGTTTAAGAAGGGAGAGAATCCCCTAATACGATTGATGAAGTTTTGTGAATCCTCTATTAGTTCTTCTTATTGTGTATTTTCGTTTTTGAATTTTATTTTGTTGAGACGAGTGAGAGAGAGAGGAATGTGATCTGGTGTTCTTCATTCGTTGTCAATGAGTTTGGTGTTTTCATTTCGATTGTAGGCGAATGTTAGAGAGAGAATGTGCACCATAGGAATGGGTGTGCATCTCTGATTTTCTTGTTGCGCCTTTGATCAATTTGCACCTGTCCAGGTTCGTGAGCGGATAGTGTAAAACGATAGGCAAGGAGTTGATCTCTTGTAGCAATGTTTCCCTTCTTAATTTATGTGTTGCGTCATTCTCTCCAAGGAAATTATGAATATCTGAGCACCTCCCTCACTCAAACTTAGCAACATGTCCTTCATAAATTCGAGCATCTGTTCTTGAAGACACCCTTCACAAGAAGAGTCATCTTCATGTCAGATATAAAATGCTCGTTGTTCCTTTCTCTCTTCTTATGAGATATAAAATGCATGATACAAAGAAAGGTGGACTCACTTTGGAGTTACAATAGACATGATGCCCATAATTTATACTACAAAGTATTCTACTTCCTATATTCTACTCATAATATATAATTCCTTATCTGTAATAATCTATGGATTTATAAATCAAAAATAGGAATGAAATCCTTTCATTTCCTTACCACTAAATAGTTAACATGTCGATATATCAATATAGACCTAGTGTTAGTGTTTTTTCAATGCCCCAATTACTTATTAGGGTTATGTTTCTATACTCTATAACCCTTTGTGAAAGTCCATGCATGACTAGATACACATGTATGAGTAATGAGAGATGATGTGGCATCCACTTGGCACCATGCTTTTCAAAGTATATATAATTTATGATAGGCATCGCTTCTTCATATAAACTTTGATTAAGGTTTCGTTTGGACCACAAAACCTCTGTATGAGAAAAACAACACTAAAATTTTAAGAATTCCAACCACATTGTTTTGACTCCCAAAATAGCCATTTAATTTTTAAAACATGCTCATGATGTTTCAAAACCTCAAATCTACAAAATATGTCCTACCATTTAGATGGTCCCTACAAGTCCATAACTCCATTTTTTCACTCCATAAAATACCCAAACATATGAAAAATTATACATTAATTGATTTTAGATCCCCCAAAAATAAAGAATAACCTTTCAATGACCATAAACAACATAATAAAAAATGAAATTTCACTAATACAGAAAGAAATTAATGGAAAAGCATGAGTACCATTATAAAGAGTACAAGAACTTGGAATCCCTAACAAAATTGGATTCCTATACACCTCGTGTATATTATTATTAAGATTTATAAACAAAAGGAATATGCAATTTCACCAAACTCATGGAAGAAGTTCCTATACACTATTAATGATATTAAAAGGGATTAAAAGTCCAAAGTGATTACAATGGATTTTTATACATTTATGTATAAGATTTTAAAGTTTGATGAGTGATGATATTTGAGAGTTTTTAGTTGAATAAATTGAATTTAAAAATTACATTGAATTATCTACAGATAAAATATAACTAAATATAAGTCAATACTTAATTTTAAAAAATACAAAATAACAAATAATATGATTAAAAACTATGTTTTCAATATAAATTAATATTTAATAAAATAATATAAAATAAATAAACTAACAATTTGGTTTAAAGGGTAAGTACAAAATGCTGTCTAACACATGTTTTCTTAATTTTTAGAAATACGATTTTAATCATTTGCAACCTTTAAACTTTTTGCATATCGATTAGATTTGTAAATTATATTCCTAAATTGATGAGTTGAGTGCAAAATTTAATAGAGTGAAACTGTATATTTGTATGACCGAGGTTTAATATACACCTTCAATAAAGATATGCAGCGAATGCATAACTAGCAAGCTAAAGATATGCGATTGTTCGAATGAGAGTGAAACTGTGCAACAAATAAATACAAATCTCCAGAGGTTCAGTCGAAACGCATCGATTAAAAGACTGGGTCATTCCCAGGAAATACAGTCTAGTTCATTGGATGGATGGTATACTAACCTGGAAGTGGCGTATTCGTAGCGATTGCCAGTGGTGGAAAAGACGATGACTCCGACCTCCGCATCACATAAAACCCCCAACTCTCGCGCCTTCTTCAGCAGTCCTTTTCGCCGCTTGGAAAATGTGACTTGTCTACTCGTAGTATTCTCAATGCGGCTCACAACTACTTTCCCACGCCCCATCCCCTACTAGCTGCACCCAAATGACCACAGAGTTTCTCTCTACGACATCATTCACAGACTCAGGCTACTCGTAAGTGACAGCAGTAGTAAGCAGCACGATACAGATATCTCAGATTTATTCACGTTTCTTATAACTGCAATTTATTAAATTGTGGAGTGCAGCAGGTCAGGACGAATATACCCAGAAACAAATAAAGGAAAGAGAGAAGTATTTATATATGATCAGAGGAGAAAAGTGAGTGGGCTTATTCAATAACCAGGCAAGCCGGCTTGAGCTGCAAGCGTAGACGGTCTAGTTCCCGGTTATAAAGCCGCTAAAGTGGCGATTAAACATTGCGTGAAGTGATAGAGATTCCCCGGCCTCTGGGGCAAATGAGGGGTGTCAAGTCGGTGCTCTTTCAGGTATCTGATTTATCTTTGCTGCTTGGGGAGGTGCAACCGGCCAACGTGCGTCTGTCAGGCATTTCGGGACCATTAATTTTGAGGCAGCAGCCGTCTGGTCTATGTCTACTTCAGATCTTCCCAATTTTTATTCTAATTAATTTAGTCGGCTTCTCGAAATTTCAATACTTTTATCTCGCAATCTTTTTGAACTGTCACCTCGATCCCTTCTCTCCTCTGCTAACCTTTTTAATGGATTTCCAGTCCTTGCAAAATATTTTAAACGTTTTGTTTGTCAGTGAATGAGAAGCCAAACGCATATAATTGCTGTTGAAAACCAGAAGTGGGCATACGGAACCCCAAAGAAAAACGCGCTCTCCCATTTGTCGATACACGTCCACTCCACTTGTTTTGAAAATTTCCCAAAAAATTTCCACCCAATCAACGTATTGAATTCCCGATTTGGTGGCTTTGCCCACGTGCCCACATGGCGGTTTGTTTGTCTTTCTGGTTTTTTTCACATTAACAAAATAATTTGACCAGATCAAGACAAGCCGAACATTGTCTTGTCTTAAAACAGAAATAGGATTGTGGAAAGCGTGGTTTTGAACCATGTGCTTTCCGATCTCACATATTAATTAAATGTCTTTTAAATAAAAAATAAAAAACATCAATATCAAAACCATAATGTTGAACCGTCTTTCTCAATCTCACATGTATTAAGGAAATCTTTTATCGCTAGCACAAAAATTAATTAAAAATAGGGATTGCTTTCCTTTCATTTATTTTTCAATATTTTTTTTTTGTTGTTGTTGTTTTAATAAAAAAATATTGAATCGATTTTTATTTATTTTAATTTTTTTTAGTAAAAGAAATTATTTTATCTTAAAGAAACCTAATGTCAATACAATCTTCAAAGTCTACTATCTGTTCCGCCACATGTATGGAAACCAGAAAAGGTGGCCTGCAAGGAAACTTAGAAAACATGACTAATGTCATAAAACATGATGTGGCTAGTGCCATACATCAGAAAACATGGCTAATGCCAGAAAACATATTGTGGCTATTGCCATACATGAGAGAGTTTAGCAAAACCAAAAATAATTGTAGTTGGAACAAGACGTGGCTAGTGCCATACACCAGAAAACATAACGTGGTTGTTTCCATGCACAAGAGAGTTTATAAAAACCAAAATTAACTGGAGATGGTTCGTGTTGGAAAAAAATCAGAGAGTAGCTAGAGGTGTGGCGAACCCGGGCCTCCTTCATTGTTGTAGGTGAAGACAAAAATTTGGCCACAATTCAGACAACGCTTATGATCCGATGCACCCGACAGGAAGTCGAACAGGAGGTCCATGTGTCGCCTGAGGATGGTCTAATTGTGAAGTTGGTCCTCCAGGTTCCGACGCAACTCAAAGATCAACTGAAGGTGGTCGTCCAAGAAACAGTGTGGGTTGAGCAGAGGCTGCTCAATTTTCCCAACCATTTCCTCCTGAGAAAATGCCTCTGCATCAAAATCTGTTGCTGGAGTTTTTTCCATGGTCATTCTATGGGTGGTATTTTGAGCTAACCAATCTATCAATCAGCTGGGGGGGATTTCTTCCTCAACCATAAAGTCGCCTGGCTCCATTGTTTGGCAAGCCAGGGGGATGGTGATGATGAGAGGCTCTGGAGGAGATTCAACGGTTTGCATCTAGAGAGGAGGAATTTCTTCATCAACTGTGCAAATCCTAGAATCAAGCATGGTATCGGAAAGGAGAGGAGGTGAATTCGGGGCACTGATGGGAGCCTAAGGAATCTCAAGCCAATTATGGCTAGTGCTAGCAGAGCTGGTAGGAGGAATAGAGGGTTGCAAGGGGTCAGAGCGATTGCGTCAAGCTATGATGCTGTAATAAGTCGGCCCTTTTTTGGGCTTACCCCACTCTCCGGGCATGGTGGAAGAGTTACAAAAGTGGAGTGGGTAGGGAGGAAAACCAGAGTTTTGGTCGAGAGAAGAGCAGCTAGAGGCACAACGCCGGTGAGGTAAAGACTGATGATCGTTTCCAGCGGTGGGATGGAAGCCACTAGGCGAAGAAGAAAGTGCTCAAATCGAGGAGGTTTGGAATACCAGAAGAGCATGAGACTCAACGAAAAATGATGAATGAGAGAGTTATTGTGGGAACTTACCTTCATAGAAGTCGATGAAGTGACTGAGAGGAGTTCCATGAAGACGGAGGTGACCCCAACCCAATGCTTCATACATGCTCCAGTGCTCTGTAACTAGTCCACCCGGGGATCCATTGAATTTCCTATGGCATACCAACGCACCAACATTATTGCAACATCAATTCTAGTCATGTTGAATGAATTAGATATGATGCTAGTGGATGGGGGTATTAAATCCATGTGCTTCATGAGTGCCGAGTTGCTCCGGCTAGCCAGTTGTCACCCCATCCGGGGGAAGGTAGTCTTGGAGAGCCAGCTCCTTGCATTGAAGCAACAACTACGAGTCCTGATATTTCCCTGTGTTGATGAAGATGTCTCTCAAAGGTGAGGTTACTCCTTCATTAGCCAACTTGTCCACTACATTATTATCTTCACGTCGAATGTGAGAGGTGATTAGAGTGAGTGAGGGTTGTAGAAGAGCTTGCAAGTTGTTTAGGGGACCCAAGAGGTGCCAGCTTGGAGTGATTTTTTCTGGATCACTTCCATCAATGATTTTGGCTGCAATATTGATGATTAATTTGGAGTCCCCTTCTATTATGAGGTGAGTCAGACTGAGATCATAAGCCATTTGGATTCCTCTGACAAGGCCGGAAAGTTCAGTCGAGTTGTTTGTATCGTGTCCCAGATGTTCAGCCATGAGGTACCGAATAGGACCAGATTTGTCTTTGATAACTGCTCCATATCCAGCATGACCAGGATTTCCCTTGGAAGCACCATCAAATTTTACTTTGTAAAAGCCCTACGGGGTGGGTAGCCAAGAGTGCGAGCTTGACGAGGAGGCTTTTGGGGGAGGGTTTAGAACAATTAGTTGGGTGGGTAGGCTTAAATTCCAAGTAGCTAGGATGGAGGACCCAAGGGGTTTTGAGGGAAGGTATTCTCAGGTCCATGAGTGGGCTTGGATGGTTTCCTGAACATTCTTTTGGATAGTGGACTAAAGGAGAGAGGGGTAAAATTGAAGGACATGGGGGTGGGATTTGATCCACTTATGTGTGCATGGGTCACAATATCATTTAATATAATATCTCTATGTGAAACCACATGGTCAAACACTACCTCAAGGTGCCCCCATGGCTCCAGGTAAATCCCTCATGAGAATTGAACCTTGCCCAATGGTGAAAAACTCCTCACTTTCCACCATTGTATCCAACCCTTTTGGGCTTAACTTTTTATAAATTATTCTTGATGTCGTTTACTTTTTTAAGTTTTTATTTATAAAAAAATTAGAGTTAGAGGTTTTATTAACTTTTTAATAATACAAATTTGTTTTTATATAATTAATTTTTTTCCAAATTAATGAGATTTTTTTATTATAATATTAGTGAAGCTAGATTCTATTAAGTTTAGTAGTTTTTTTTGGGAGAAATGATTTTTATCCTCCCCACTTAGGTTCAATTCAAGCAAGTGACATGTTGAGATTGAGGTCATAAAGATTATACTGTTGTAATGGCTTTGAGTTGTGTTCATGACTTGGACTTTGGATAAAAATACTTTCTTTTAAAATGTTTTTCATACATTCACATTAAATCATAATTTTAAAATATTTGTTACAATACAAACTTTCCTAACCTTCTAACTCATCAAAACTATGGTGATTTAGGATTTTTTTTTCATAAATGTTTAAAATAAATCAAGTAATTCCTTAAACCAAATATAATCTTGTTAACCATTATCATATTATATTTTAAAATAAATTATTGAAAATATTATTAGTAATATCTAATTTAAAAATATGCAACATACATTCTTACAAGAGTGATATGAGCAAGAGCATGCACACTGCTAACCCTAGCCTTGGTGTGAGAGAATGGAGTCAAGCGATGGGAGGGGACCTATGCCCCCTCCAAACAGATGCATGGGACTTCCAAGCAGTGTTGGATTCCTCTGTGAAAGTTGTGAAGTCCTATCCCTCCCAATTTGTGAAGAAATTAGCGGAAATGCCAAAATTTACCCTTCCTCCCACCTCCACAAGGAGAAAGGTGTTAGCCCTCGACGATCGATGGTTAATCAAACAATTTATGAGAATTTGTCCATCCCCTAATATGGTCACTACTTGGATTGAGAACAAATGGAAGCCAACCATCAAAGGTTCGATATGTCATTACTTATGTGGTCGAGGATTTTTTACATTCCTCTTCGAAAACAAAGAAGATAGAGATCTAATATTCAAAAGAGAACCCTATTTTTTGAGTTCCAAAGGAATGTATTGAAACAAATGGATGTCATATTCATCCCAAAGAATGGTGTGCCTTCGGTAGGGTCGGTGTGGGTTCAGCTACTGCAACTTCCCCTTCATTTCTCAAATGATGACGCCTTCTGATGCATTGGCAACTCCATTGGTTGTTACACTAATCGAGTTGAGCCAAAGGAGAATATTTTTTTGTGTGCATGAATCTGTATCGAGGTTGACCTAGAGAAATGAATCCTTGAAGAAGTTGTTATCTCCCTAGACAACTAGAAACATGTTCAATGGCTCGATTATGAACAACTTCCATTCAAATGCAAGATTTGTCATGAGTATGGACATTTCGTGAGAAAATATAAGAAGGAAGATCCAACCCTAGCTGGCCATGGGAAAGAAGATCAATGGTAGACAATCAATTTCAATCTTAGAAGCACTAGACATAGGACCCCTTCTTCGTGAATAGGTCCTTCAAACACTGGCTCAAAATGCCCCACAAAAGCTAATAAAATCCCATGCAAATGAGGACCGTTTACCTCTCATAATAGATTTGAGTCACTTTCTCAGCTAGTGGACTCTGAGGTGGAGGTCATTATAGCACAATATAGAATCATAATAAATAGTAAGGAGCCTAATTTAGCCCAATAGGTACCTCAGTCGCTTCTCCAGCCTTAAGAGGATCAATTTCATGACCCGCAATTGGAAGATTCAAAAGCTTTCAAAGACTTTCAAATCACCTTCTTAGAGGCATGCTACAACTTTGAGATGTAGAGTCTATGTGAGGATGGGAAGGAATATCGATATTCAAAGGAGATCCAACCACACAAATACGACATGCAATCATCCATTACTATCAGAGAAGAGAAAGAAAACAAAGATATCCTCTTCGGATCACACTAAACACTACCAAGCATGGTTGGAATGAGCTCGAAGCACATAAAAAAATAACGCGGAAATGTAGCAAATAAAGGGGGTTCCCATTCCAACCATGTGAAATAATGATCTTGGTCCCCTAGAATTGTAGGGGTCTAGGCAGTGGACCCAAGACCTTGGATTTCAAAGGTCTGGTCAAAACCAAAAAATCCTAGTATACTCCTCATTCACGAGATCAATATGAGTAATGAAGAAGTCTCAAAACTCTACAAAAACGTTTTGTGCATGACCAACCAAATTTTTGTTCATCCACGAGGAGAATCTAGTGGCCTTTTCACTCTATGGAAGGAGCAAGAGGTAAGTATGGGACATCAATACCATACCCAACACCAAATATTTACAAAATTAAAGCATAAACGTAAAAACATTTGTTATGAAATTTTCATTGTATACATGTCAAATAACCCTCTACATAAAAAAGAGTGTTGGACCTATCTTATATGTCTGAGAAGAACAAACTACTCCAACAGTTGTATCATTGTAGGTGATTTAAATACTATCCAAAATGGTGTGGAAAATAAGTGCAGATTTTTGGAAGAGATCCCTTCAGAGATAATATGGAAGAGATAATTTTAGACTGGGATCTTCTGGATATCCCTCTACAGCACAACAGGTACACTTGGTCCAACGTGCATGCTGACCCTACACACATAGCCACAAGACTAGATTGTGTTTTAGTTCACAACAATTTTCTTCACCAAAATTTCTCCATTAAATCCTATATTCTCCCCTCTCTTATCTCATACAAAAATCCGATTTCGCTCTACCTTCAAGCCCTCCTGAAATGTGGCCCTCTTCCTTGTAATTTTAACCCACAGTGGCTCCAACATAAAGAAGTGACTAATCTGATCTAATCAACTTGGGAGACCTGGATTTCAGGCACACCTGTGTACATATGGGAACAAAATATTATTTTGTTCAAACAAGCTCTAAGGACATGGCCTAAATATTATCTTTCTCCTTCAGTTTAGGAGAAAAAAATCATAAAAAGTAAATTGGAAGAGATGCAAAAAATACCATAAGTATCAAAAGTAACTACACAGATTCAAGAGGAATAATTGGAACTTCGGTGAAATATCAATAGGCATTAAAGAGGGAAGAAGAGTATAAGAGGTTCAAATCCTGAAGCCTCTTTCTCAAGGTGGGTGACAAAAATACCAATTTTTTCACAACCAAGCGAAATTTCGACAATCCAAAAATAATGTGTTGAAAATCACTCGGGAGGATGGATTGATCTTCAACGATTTAGAGGATACAAAATCAGTTGCAGGAGATCACTATTCCACCCTCTACACTAAAAGAGAATAATCAAAGCATTCAAGGATTCACTCCATGCTTATGGAAGTACCAAAATTGGTTTCAAGAGAAGAAAATCTAGATCTCATGCAACTGATCTCTGAAACTAAAATATCTCTATCCATTTGGAGCGTCAAACTCGATAAAGCACCCAGAACAAATGGCCTCCCCATATCCTTTCATCACTTATTTTGAGACACCATAAAATCATACCTTAAAATAATTCTTCAATATCTTCATCAATCCTTAAGAATAGGGGGAAACATGAACTCCTGTTTCTTAGCCTTAATCCCCAAAGAAAAAAAACTCACCTCCTTTTCCCCATCACGAACAATATCTATACGGAACTCATCCTATAAAATTCTCACCAAAATTATATCCACTCATCTAAGAGAAATTCTCCCCAAACTAGCGCGGCTTCATGCAGGATCGACAGATTGAGGATAACATAGTTGTTGTCCAAGAGGTGATTCACACAACTTATCGGTCCGAAGAAAAAGGTATGGTAGTAAACTTAGATATGGAAAATGCATTTGATCATGTCATACACTCTTTTTTTTTCCAAGTTTTGGAATGATTTGGATTTAGCCCAAATTTCATAAGATGGATCTCATCTTGTATTAACATCCCATGGATCTCAACCCTAGTTAATGGAAAGCCTTCAACAATCTTTCAAATAAGCAAAGGCCTCCATCAAGGTTTCCCACTCTCGCCTCTTTTTTTCATCATTGTGGATGAAAGTCTTAGAAAAAAGTTAGAACAAGAGAGTGATATTGGGAATCTCCCTGGGCTTCAAATTGTTTGAGGAATAAAAAATATGAACCACTCACAATTCAAAGATGATACTCTTCTCTTTGGGGGTTCTTTGATCACCATTTCCTCTTGTTTTAAATGCATCCTGGACTCTTTCCCCGATGCTTCAAGGGGCGATGTAAACAATAGAAAATGTTCAGTATTTGGTTGGAATTCTTCATCCTGAACTCTAATATCTATAGCATATGTTGTTTAGTTCTCCATACCTGAAAATGGATCCTCCTTTAAATATTTAGGGATTTGAATCTCCTTCAAATCTTCCTATTCGCAGGTTCAACAACAAATTTTGGAAAACAATCAGCAAAAAAGTAACCCATAGGGGCACCCAATGGTTAAATCCAACAACCTAATTCATTTCAATTAAAGTCTTCCTGTGATCTCTCCCTATATATGAAATCTCTATGTTGCTTGACCGAAAATGTATCTCCAATAAAATGGCCAAAAGAATCAGATCTTTCCTCCACCAAGGGGGGAAAATGACCCACAATAATTTCCATCTGGTCAACTAGAATCAGGTAACCACTAAAACAAACCATGGAGGTTTGTGCATCAAGGAACTAACTCTCATGAATTAATAAATGAAATCTAAATTTCTTTGGATATTGATCACTAGCAAACTCACCTGGTGGAAGCAAGATATTTGGAAAAAACACTTATGAGGAAACAAGATAAAAAGTGTCTATCTGCAAGCTAAGGTGGAAATAGGATCTCCTATATTCATGCTTCTCCATGCAACCAGAACTCTAATACATGCCAAGATGAACTAAATTCAAAGAAATGGACACATAATCCACCTTTGGGATGACCATATAATGGAAACTGAGAGATGACCCCTTCTTAAGCTTCTTCTTCCTATATGTTTGACTAGGGCCTTCTCACCCTTTCTGATCTCCCCGTTTGGAGAAGTGATGTTTTATGTGATAGCTAGAAGAAGGTTTCACCCCTAGAGCACTTATCTTCTCTCTTCGACCCCTTCCTTCTAACTTTCTATTGATATTGTAACAAGGAAGGTCTTCCATCATCATCTCAACATCCTAGAATGATGGAGGATAATGAAACTTAGGCTAAGATGATTAATTAAATGTTTTCCTAAGTCCAACTTAGGAAAAGAACTTTTAATGTGTTATAATTTTCAGTTCACTTTATTGAGTACTTTTTCTAAAGCTAAAGTGAAAAATAATTTAAGTTGTGGTCCTTTAATCTTGACCATTGATCTCATCATGAGGGTGAGGGTTGATCTCAACGCTCAATCCTTTTGGAGATTAGGGTTTCACTTACTCAATGAAGAATAAAGAGGTCAGCTGGGCTAGAGGGACGCACTTGAGGAAGAGTGTTAGAGACCTAACTCCTCAGGTAGGTAGAATAATATATTTCCATGTAATAAATATCAATATTAATAAGGCCTATCAATAAGGAAGATTAAGTCCAATGTAATAAGACATGATGGAATCTTTCGCTTCTAGAAGGATCTTCCTCTAGCTAGCTCTTTTGATAGACATATTTAGTATAAATAGGATTCGAGGGTATGAGAACTCTTGTCTTGGATATTATTGTAATAGAGATCTACTATGTTGCAGGTTTCCCCCTCGAAGAGGCAAGTGAACATTGCTCTCAGTAATCAAAGTTCTCTTTCTGGTGTTATTTTGGTATCATTTCAGTATTATTGTGGTGTTGTTTTGGTTATATTGTAGTTCATCTGCCATTTCTAGCTATTTATTTATGTTCTTCATAATTTTTATATCTGGAATATTACAAGTGGTATCAAAGCACCTTCCTCAGCAGAAAATTATGGGTTTATTTGTTTTTAGGGTAGAGACGTATTATGATGTATTTAAGCTACAAAGATTTGTCGTTATGTGCATAAACCCATGGTCAGGGATTCGTACATGCATGAAATACAAGTGGTACTTAAGAGAACATCTGTTGGCCACCCTTGTAACCCTTGTTGGTACCCCTTCGAGTGGTAGCGCATCAGACAACACCTGTATACAGATCGACCTAGATCTCCTGAAGCCCTCCATAGATAAATTTATTGGTTGCCTGACTTCTATAGTGTCACCGAGAAAAACACTTGGGAAGATACTCTCTAGTACCTGGGTAGTTGGGTAGTACGGATAAGGGCACAGTCTAGCCTCCTTAGTTGGTTCCCTAAGATATTGGGTTGAGTACTACTGTTGGACCCAACACGTATATTAGAGAGATATAACACAAGGAAAACCCTTTTCTGTAGAACCCTTGAATACCTAACCCTTGGGACGAAAACAAAAACCAAGAAAACAAGATCTATTGCGGCATAGCTATGTCTCTTACATTCGAGTTGTGAAATTTCTACACATTTATTCATGTTAAGCATTTGGGCATTTCATCACTTTAGTATTCTTCAGATCGGAGTATAACTCCACGGGATTTAAAAAAAAAAGTATGGATCTTGTTGGCACCATTATTTGAGACCTATTCCGTTGGATTTCTCTCTTATCCCTTATCGTAGTCATACCTGCCATTTTTCAACATTTTTGTTTTTCTTGTGGACTCGACCCCCTTCCAACACCCTTATTTTGGATTTACCCCATTGGATTCCACTCGTCTCCCTGATTGTTGTTATACACTTCACCCATAACCCATTTTATGTGTGGTCCCACCCGCTCCTTTTCATGTTCCCTCATCATCATGGAAAATACCTGTAGGCAAGACTTGGAAGCTCACTTCACTACCTTGCACTCTAATTTCACAAAAACCCAACAAGAAGTGCGACAACTCCATGCCAATATTGCCACCATCAATCAAAATATGCATTCCTCCATCGCTGCCTCAATCGTGAAAATCAAAGACGAGCTCAAACAAGACATTACTACCCAGCTTGAGTCTGTCACTATGATGATCAGCGCCAAGCTGCATATCCTTGCAGATATTTCCATATCTGACCCACCTTTGCATATCGAAGGTGAAACTTCCTCTCATTCCCAAAATTTTTAGCCCCACCACTTTTAATGTGACCTACACCTTCCGCGTCTGGATGTGACCAAATTTGATGGATTGGATCCTTCTAGATGGGTAACTCAAATGAAACATTATTTCTCTTTTTATGTCATTACGGATGAGTTGGCCAAACTCCGGTATGGTTCTCTCCATCTAGATCAAGAACGTTGGCAATGGTGGAAATGGAGAAAAAAATCCCGTCAAGGGTATGTGTCTTGGACACACTTTGTGGCAGAGCTTTATGAATTATTTGACACTAACACCAACCATTTAGGTTGTTTGAAAAAGTTGAAACAATCTGGAACCGTGGAAGACTTTATAGCTTCTTTTGAGAGACTGGATTTTCATACTAAGGGCATGTCTGATGATTTTTTCCGAGAATTTTTTATCAGTGGCCTTAAGGATGAGATTCGTTCTCATGTCTGCATGGCTCAGCCTCAGAGTTGGGTGGATGCTACTAAAAGAGCTAAGGAAGCACAACAGGTTGTCTATTCTCAAAACAAAAAACCCTCCTTTATTCCTCGCACTAAACCAGTAACTCCCACTCCTCCTTCTACTCCACTAAAGATCCAAAAATTGACCAGGGACGAAATGGCTGAACGCCAACTCAAATGTCTTTGTTATAATTGTGATGACAAATATTTTTCGGGACACAAGTGTAAGGAACAAAATATTTGTATGGCCATCTTGGAGGATGTTTCGGAAGAGGATGTTGACGCTCCCCTTGTGTTTGTGTCACCTGAACCCACTGACATAACCCCTCCCTCAAACCCTCCAAAAGTAGAACCGATCATTTCCCTAAATTCTCTCACGGGCTTCTCTTCTCCCCTAACCCTCAAGCTATATGGTTACATCAAGCATAGGAAGGTCATCATTCTTGTTGATAGTGGAAGCACCCATAATTTTATTCATCATTGCATTTCCCAAGAAACTAATTGCTATATTTGTGTAGTCAATAATTTCTTAATCATGATTGCCAATGGTGGATCCATGAAATGTGGAGGGCGTTGTGAAAATGTGCATCTCCAAATTGGTGACTACCACCTGAAATATCATATGTTTGCTATCGACATTGGCAGTTGTGACATTGTGTTGGGTGCAGAATGGATAAGGACTTTGGGTCCCATTCTCATGGATTTTAAGGAATTAACCATGCAATTCGACTAGGAGGACCAACAATATAAGTTCCAAGGCATCATCGTTGGTTGCCCAGAGATCACTAGTTCCCATCGCATGGAAAAGATGCTAAAAAAAGGTCATTCTGGCATTATTGGCTAACTCCATGCCATACAAGAAACTAAGAAACCCTTTGTGCCACAGGACGTCCAAGCCATCCTCTTTAAACATCAAGTGGTTTTTTCCACTCCCGAGGGACTCCCTCCTTTCCATGGTATTCATGATCATCCATTCACCCTGTCCCAGGAAACCTTCCTCCCAATATTCGTCCCTATCGTCAACCCTTTTCCCCAATATTCTCGTCTTCCTATCATCACCCCTTTTCCTTCCCAAAAAAATGAAATTGAGAAAATGGTTCAAGAACTGCTCAATGTAGGTGTTATCTTCCCTAGTATGAGCCCCTACTCTTTTCTCTTGATCATGGTCCTTAAGAAAGAAGGTTCTTGGCACCTGTGTCCTGACTTCCACACCCTCAACAAACTCAACATTAAAGACATATTTCCCATTCATGTCATTGATGACCTCTTGGAGGAATTAAGTGGTGCCCAGTTCTTTACTAAACTTGATCTTCGTTCTGGCTACCACCAGATCCATATGAAAGAGGAAGATATTCCTAAGACTTCCTTTCGAACTCATGAGGGCCACTATGATTTTTTGGTCATGCCCTTTAGCTTGTGTAATTCTCCCTCCACTTTCTAGAGCCTCATGAATCATGTCTTCCATCCTTTTCTCTGTCATTTTGTCTTAGTTTTCTTTGATGATATCCTCATCTAAAACAAATATTGGACAACCCATCTTGATCATGTGGATCGAGTTCTCCATCTACTCTCTCATCACCAAATTTTCCTCAAACAATCTAAATGTGATTTTGGCGCCTCAAAAGTCAAGTACTTGGGTCAACTTGTTGCCAAGGACGACGTCAGGGTGGATCCTAAAAATATTGAAGCTATGTAAGATTGGCCTCACCCAAAGACTCTGAAACGATTGTGGGGATTTCTAGGTTTAATAGGTTATTATCGCAAGTTTTTTGATAATTATGGAAAGATTGCAACACCTCTCACTACACTCCTTAAAAAGAATTCTTTCACTTGGACTCCAGCAGTTGCTTAGGATTTTCAAACCTTGAAGATGGCCATGTGCACCACTCCAGTCTTGGCCCTTCCTGATTTCACAAAGACCTTTGTCCTTGAATGTGATGCTTCCGGGAAATGGATTGGCTATGTCCTTATTGAAGAGGGTCGACCTTTGGCCTTTACCAACAAACAACTATCTGAGAGACATTTGGGAAAATCAATCTATGAAAAGGAAATTTTGGCTATTCTTCATGTCGTGGATCTTTGGCACCCTTATCTATTGGGGAAATGCTTCCAAATTAAGACAAATCATCAAAGCCTCAAGTATTCTCTGGAACAACACATTTCCTCCCTCGAGAAACAAAAATGGGTGAATAATCTCTTTGGATATGATTATGAGATAATTTCAAAGAAAGACAAAGACAATGTGGTTGCTCGTGCACTTTCCAAAAAATATGAAGATGAAGGGTCCCATTTTTCTCTCTCTTTCATTGTACCAGATTGGCTCAAAGATGTTCGCCAGTAATGGCTACACGATCCCAAAACTTTGCATCCGATACAAAAATTTCAATCCAATTCTCCAGTTTCCCTAGGGTGCTCTTTGGTCAATGATGAGATTCGATGAAAAGGCCGTTTGTATTAAGTAAATAGTCAATACTTAAATCCACAGTATGTTTTGAGCTTCATGCTACACCCACAGCTGGGCACTCAGTGTTTACCAAAACCTATGACCGGGTGAAACGTTTTTTTTTTCTGGGAGGGTATGAAACAGGATGTTCATAATTTTTTGGTTGAATGTGATGTGTGTCAACGAAACAAGGCAGAAACAGTCAAATCACTTGGCACACTACAAATGCTTCCGATTCCACCTACTATTTGGTAGGATATCTCTATGGATTTTTTTGTAGGCTTACCTAAATCGGGAAATAAATCAGTAATCATGGTGGTAGTTAATCATCTTTCCAAGTATTCTCATTTATGTTCTCTTCAACACCCACTTACAGCATCCATTGTGGCTCAACGTTTCATGGATCATGTCTTCAAGCTTGATGGCACGTCGCATTTTTTTGTTTCTGATCACGATCCAACTTTCACCAGCAATTTTTGGCAAAAACTATTCAAACTACAAGGCACCCAATTGCATCTTAGCACAACTTATCATCCCCAAACTGATGGTCAAGATGAAGTTGTCAACAAATGTTTGGAAACATATTTGAGTTGTTTTTTATCAGAAAGGCAGAATCAGTGGACTCAATGGTTACCACTCACTGAATGGTGGTACAACACTTTGTACCATACAACTACATGCATGACCCCTTTTGAACCAGTATATGGACAAAATCCACCTTCAGTTATCTCATATTTTCCAGGTGTCTTGAAGGTCCAGGAGGTTGACCAAATGCTTACATTTTGACAAGATATTCTCTGTACCCTCAAAGAGAATTTGGTCATGGCCCAAAATCGCATGAAGCAACAAGCAGATCAAGGTCTCTCTGAATGTCAATTTACAGAAGGGGATTAGGTGTTTCTTCGACTACAACCTTACAAGAAAAATTCCCTCAAGGATAACCATTTTTAGAAGCTAGCGCCCAAATTTTATGGTCCTTATACAGTTCTCAAGCATGTGGGATAGGTGGTCTATCAGTTAGCTTTTCCCAGACATTCAAAGCTCCATCCTACTTTTCATGTTTCCTTCTTAAAGTAGGTGATTGGAACTAAGGGCCAAAATCAAACCAACCTTCCCAAGTTGGATGAACAAGGCTCCATTTGGCTACAACCAAAGGAAGTTTTGGACCAGTGTGAGCATCGACTGCATCAGCAAACCATCAAGGAAGTGTTAGTCCAGTGGAAAGATACAACTCCAACAAATGCCACTTGGGAACCATCTACCATTCTGCAACAATTTCCCCATCTCAAGCCTTTAGGACAAGGTTGTTTTTAAGGGGGAGGACATGTTAGGGACCTAACCCCTCATGTAGGTAGAATAATATATTTCCATGTAGTAAAGGTCAATATTAATAAGGCCTAGCAATAAGGAATAATAATTCCAATGTAAGAAGACCTAATAGAATCTTTCGCTTCTAGAAGGATCTTCCTCTAGATGGTTATTTTGATAGACATATTTAGTATAAATAGGAGTCGAGGGTATGAGAACTCTTGTTTTCAATATTATTGTAATAGAGCTCTTATCTGTTGGAGGATGCCCTCTCGAAGAGGCAAGTGAACATTTCTCTCGGTAATAAAGTTCTCTTTCTAGTGTTATTCTGGTATCATTTCAGTATTATTGTGGTGTTTTTCTGGTTATATTGTTGTTCATCTGCCATTTCTAGCTATTTATTTTTGTTCTGCATACTTTTTATATCTGGAATATTACAAAGAGAGATCGATTGTAGATTTGTAGGTGAGAGTTTTTGCATGAGAACAGAGGAGAGTCTATCATGTGGATCAACCCATATCTTCACCAAATTGCAGAGGCCAAGCTTCAGATCTGGCAGGGTCTTATAGAGTGACAGAAGAGTTACGCAGGAGGGTCATACAACATGTAGAGGATCACCTTCTAGTAGTTGTTTTGTTCTAGTTCTATTTTGGAGGGTCTAAAGACGCCGTACAATTTTGTTGGAGATAGTTTTGTTGAATATTATTCAACTATTTTTAGAGGTTGATTTCCCTTGTAAGATATTTCTATATTTTCTTGTTCAGAAATAATAAAATCTCAGATCTGCTACATCGGTTTTCCCACCTTGGGTTTTTTTGGGGACTATTGTCCAAAAACAAGTGTGTACATTCTATGTGATTGTTTTCTACTTTTACTTTCTGTTCTTGGCAATTTATTTCTACTGTGTGTTTAATTTTCTGTGAAGAAAAACCATGAAAAAGCAGTTAAAATTATTTTGATTGTTTTAAAGTGTATTGGGTTTTGAAATTTTCACATGATATCAAAGGATGATTGTTAAAGGGGAAGTATCACAAGTGGGTTTTCAAGATCCAACAAAAATATGAAGTTTTAGGCACGGATCTAAGGTAGTCGTCATCTTCCCTTGTGCCCAGGGTTTCAACATAAAAGGAAAACAAGAGGTAGGGTTTCAGAATTACCGCACTTGGAAAGAAACGATGACAATGATATTGGAAGTCAATGATGTTTCAGAGCATGTCAGTGACAAGGAAACAACCCCCACAGGTGCATCTTAGTAGGTCATATGGAAGAAAGGTGGGGCTAAGGCCAAGATCCTAATTCTTGATGGGATAAAGGACCATGTGGTCCCACATCTCTCAAGAGAAGCTGAAGCAAAAGACATGTGGAAATCCCTAAGTGACTTCTACCAAAAAAAAAATGAGAACAAAGTGATGGCTTTCTGTAAGCAACTGCATGGAACCAAGATGGCCAAAGGTGACGGTGTAGTTCCTTATCTTACCAGGATAACACATATTAAGGATGAACTTGCAGCAGTTGGTGAAAAGATTGAAGATATCGAGTTGGTGTGTATTGCACTAGATGGATTTATTAAGTAATGGGAAGTTTTTGTTCGTGGTGTGGTAGCTCGGGTGAAGCTCCCTAATTGGCAGCGGTTGTGGGATCATTTTGTGCAGGAAGAAATTAGAATTGGTCAAGCAAGACCATCATATTCAACTCATACAAAGGAGGAAGAAGAAGAGGAAAGGAAAGAAAAACATTGACTTCTTAAAAGTCAATTGCTTTCAGTGTCACAAGATGGGTCACTTTGCGTCACAGTGTCTAGATAGAAAGAATAAGAAGCCATAGATGGCAGCTTCATCAACAGTGGATGAGTTTTCCAAGTCATTTGAAGAGGATTTATGCTTAATAGCATGTATGTCTAGTACAACTATTTCAGACATGTGGTTTGTAGACAATGGTGCATCTTGTCATATGAAAGGGCGCAAAGTGTGGTTTACTAGGATACAAGAGGGAGGCATAAATCTAGTCATTGAGTTAGGGGATGATAGGCGCTACAAGGTGCAAGGAGTTGGCAAAGTCTCATTTCAGAGGGAGTCCAAGAAACTACTTTGTTTCAGTGATGTTTTATATTTTCCAGGGTTAACCAAGAACCTCATCTCGGTCTCTACTTTTGAGGATAAGGGATATGAGGTCACTTTCCATAAAGGAAAGGTGCTCATCACACCAGGTCGGTTAGATGAGAATATGGACAAGATGATTGGGGTTCTAGAGGAGAAGGTCTATAGGTTATAGGTTCACCCAGGGAGAGAATTAGTGAGTTTCGCCACAAATATAGGTGAGTTGTGGCACAGGAGGATGGAACATATTCATTTTGGTTCTTTGGGGCATTTGAGGGAGGCAGTCACTCGATTTCCTAAGATTACATCTGAGAGGGATGACCCTTGCAAGGGTTGTGCATTGGGAAATTATTCTCGGAAACCCTTTCCATCTACTGAGCATAGGTGCAAGGGAGTACTAGATCTGATACACTCTGACGTATGTGGGTCGATGAGTGTGGACTCAGTGAGTGGCTCTAGATACTTTGTCTTGTTTATTTATGACTACTCCAGAAAGACCTGAATTTACTTTATAAAGACCAAGGATGAGGTCGTTGGGAGGTTTAAAGAGTTTAGATCTTTGGTTGAAAACTAGACTAGGAAGAAGATTCAGGTCTTAAGATCGGATAATGGGGGAGAGTAAACCTCCAAGGAATTCAAGTATTATTGCATAGAAGCGGGGATAAAAAATGAACTCACAGTTCCTTAAAATCCTCAACGGAATGGAGTGGTCGAGAGAAAGAATGGGACTATGGTTGGAGAAGCACGTTCCATGATCAGGAACTGTCATTGTTCTTATGGGAAGAAGTGAGCAGTGTTGCATTATATTTGTAGAATAGGAGTCCCCCCACAGTTTTGGGGAGGCAGACACTTGAGGAGACATTTTCAGGTACTAGGCTATATGTAAGTCATATTTTCATCCAGGGGAGCATATGTTATTGTCACATCCCTTCAGAGAAGAGGACAAATATGGATCTTACAACGGTGAAGGGGTTACTTGTTGTTTATAATGAGGCCACCAAATCCTACAGGATCTATGTGCTTGGATGTAGGAAGGTTATTGTGTGTAGATATTTGTAGTTTGAGGAGGAACCTGCATTGAGGAGATCAAATGATTTGCCAGCAAGTGTAGATAACTAGCAGGGATAGAGTACAAGAGTCCAGGAGAAGGAGGAAGAGAGTCAGAAGACAAGATCACATTAGCAGACACAGGACACATGTGTTCATAAGGACATTGTTGAACAAGATCATCATGAGCGAGTTGATGATGAGCAAGAGCAATAGGATACAGTTCCAGCATAGTAGACTACTAGGCCATGGCCTAAGTGGTACAAGTCCACAATCAGTGGTTCTAGGTTGGCAGGGATTCCAAAGAGGGACTTCAGATGCAACAAACCCCCAGAAAGACTTGGATATATGGAATTGATGACTAATCTCATTGATACTAATCCTTCCAGTTATGAGGATCTTGCACGACATAAAGTGTGGCAGGAGGCCATGATGGATGAATATGCATCCATTATGAAAAATGATGTATGGGAGGTAGTTCTAAGGCTAGAGGACAAAAAGATGGTTGGATCCAAGTGGATCTAAAACGTTAAGCATGTAGAATATGGAATTGTGGACAAGTATAAAGAATTCTTCGTGTCCAAGGGGTTTTCACAGCGAGAGGGAGTTGATTACTTGGAAACTTTCTCTCTAGTGTCTAGGTATTCTTCAATTCAAGTAGTCATTTCATTGGCAGGAGAGAAGGGTTGGCGTGTTCATCAGATGGACATGAAGATCACCTTCCTTAATGGAGTTATTGAGGAGGAGGTATATCTGGATCAACCAGAGGGATTTGAAGTTTGCAACAGAGAGACGCATGTGTGAAGACTGGGGAGAGCCTTTTATGGGCTCAATCGGGCACCTTGGGCATGGTACTCGAGGATTGACAACTACTTGAGGGAGATGGGATTCCAACAGAGTGAGGTATATCTAAACCTGTATTTTTTTGCGGGGAAGGAGCCTCTTATACTGGTTATTTATGTAGATGACCTATTTCTCACTGGAGATGAACAACTGATAATAGATTGTAAGGTCAACCTTGTAGCTAAGTTTGAAATAAAATACCTTGGGTTGATGCACTATTTTCTAGGGTTGGAGATTTGACATATGGATGGGAACTTCTTCATAGGATAGGGGAAGTATGCAGTAGATATTTTTCACAGGTTCAGGATGATGGAATGTAGGCCCATGTCCACACCTCTGATTACAAACTGGAGGAATATTGATGCATCGGATTCGAAGATAGTAGAGCCCACTTTCCATCATCGGTTGATTGGATCGCTCATGTATTTGGTCAACACTTGGCCATATATCAACACTATAGTAAACTCCTTGAGTCAGTTCATGGTGGACCCTGGAAGAGAACATTTGATTGTTGCGAATCATGTGCTTCGCTATCTCAGAGGGACAGTCGAGTACAGTTTATTGTATGAGCATAGTGGTGAAGTGAGTTTAGTAGGTTTTATAGATGTTTATTGGGAAGCATGTGTAAAGGACATGAAGAGTAATTCAGGTTGTTGCTTCAACATTGTATCGAGGATTATTTCTTGGTTCAGTAGGAAGCATAAATCAATGGCATTGAGCTCTGCCGAGGTAGATTAAATGGGATCCAGTTTGGAAACATGTGAGGCACTGTGGTTGAGGAAGTTAATTTTTGGCTTGTTTAGGCAAGAACTAGAATCTATTGTGATTCACTGTGACATTCAGAGTTGCATCAAACTCTCTAAGAATCTGTTGTTTCATGATCATAGCAAGCACATTGATATCATGTATCACTTCATCCGAGATTGTGTATAGAGAGGAGCCCTGAGGATTGATTACATTCAGACTGGTGAGCAAATGGTAGACATCTTTACCAAGGCACTGAGCAGATGGAAGTTCAAGAAGTTTAGAGATCACATGGGGTTGAGAAAGAATCCCTTCCTCGCTAAGGGGGAGTGTTGATAATGTAGCACGGGAGGTATTTCATCATCATATGAACATCCTAGAATGTTGGAGGAAAATGCAACTTAGGCTAAGCTAATTAATTAAATGTTTTCCTAAGTCTAACTTATGAAAAAAATTGTTAATGTGTTATAATTTTCAGTTGACTTTATTGAGTACTTTTTCTAAAGTTAAAGTGAAAAATACTTTAAGTTGTGGTCCTTTAATATTGACCATTGATCTCATCATGAGGGTGAGGGTTGATCTCATCCCTCAATCCTTTTGGATATTAGGGTTTCACTTTCTCAATGAAGAATAAAGAGATCGACTCAGATAGAGGGGCCCACTAGAGGAAGAGAGATCAATTGCAGATTTGTGGGTCAGAGTTTTTGCAGGAGAACAAAGGAGAGTTTAGCAGATGGATTAATCCATATCTTCACCAAATCACAGAGGGAAGGCTTCATATCTGGCAGGGTCGTACAGAGTGAGGTAGGAGTTACGCAAGAGGGTTGTACAACACCCAGAGGCTCACCTTCTAGCAGCTATTTTGTTCTTGTTCTATTTTGGAGGGTCTAGAGAGGTCGTACAGTTTTTTTGGAGAGAGTTTTGCTGAAGATTATTCATCTATTCACAGAGGTTGATTTCCCTTGTAAGATATTTCCATATTTTCCTGTTCAGAAATAATAAAATCTTAGATTTGTTGCACCAGTTTTCCCACCTTGGGTTTTTCCGGGGACTATTGTCCAAAAACAAGTGTGTACATTTGATTTGATTGTTGTCTACTTTTACTTTCAGTTCTTGGTGATTTATTTCTGCTATGTATTTAATTTTCTGTGAAGAAAAACCCTGAAAAAGCTATTAAAATTAAATTATTTGTTTTAAAGTGTACTGGGTTTCGAAATTTTCACACTTTCGATGGTTGTGTGCCAAGAAATTGATCTTCCAACAATACGAGGAGATGAGGAAACTCGATGTATACAGTTAGAAAAGGATATCCGTATCTAGCTAATGCAAAGGTCCAACATCCTCACTCTAGCATGTGCAGACTAATCTGGCACACTGATGGCATGCCAAAGATAAAAAATAAATAAAAATGGCTCCTAGTCCATAAAAACTCTCATCTCTGAAAACCTGCAGAAAAGAGGGATAAATGGTCCATCATGGTGTGTTTTATTCCAAAACGTTGAGGAAATCTAATGCCACATTTTTCTTGAATGTCAATACATCAAGGAAGTCTCGAGAGTCGCATTGGGGACACTATCGCAAAGGTTGGCATGGCCCACCTTATCTATGATTTATTTTCCCATTGGGGAAATCATTATGTCACAAAATTCCCTAACAAACCTGTCCTCAAGTGGTTTTGGGTTACTCTCCCGAAATACATATGTTGGAACACATGGTTAACCTGAAAAAAAATAATATTAAGAGCAAACATTTCTAGTCCAAAACAAACAACGATGAGAGCTTGTGCTCTCTTTTTAGAATACATGAGGTCCTGAATAGAAATGGAAAAAAATTGATAGATAAGACCCAATTTGTATTTCCACGTTGCAGATGACAAATAACCTCCATTATGCTTTCAATCCATCAAGTAGTGTGCCAAAATGGGCCATACGTTTGTTGAAGGAATCTTTCAAAGATTGACAATATCAACAAAAAGATCACATTCTTTTCTTTGATGGATATTCGTGAAGCAACCCAGGGGCGGTAGGCACAGGGAGGATAATCATACACCCCTAAGGTCATACCATTATTAAATATGCATGGGATCTTGGTATCATGATGAATACAAAGGCATACAATTTTGCTCTTTTTGAAGGCACTAGGATGGATCTTTTGACTGTAATTGGAAGAATTAATATATGTGAAGACTCAATGACCCTAATAAGGGCCCTCTTCAAACAAAACATCGTAGGAGGGAATGCCTATATGGGTGTTCTGTCATGTATCTTGGCTCTTTTTCGCGAATTTGAAAGCTTCTCTTTGTTCCATATCAAGATGGACCTCAATATGATTGAAGACCAACAAGCAAAGGAAGGATCCAATCTAAGAAAACGAGAAATAAAGATCAATGGGGACTTAAAACCCCTCTCTATCCCTTAAAAATTATATGTACTTTCACTGCATTATGGTTTTATAACAATTTATCAAAGTTCATAGCAGCAAGGCTACTCGAATGTTTGAAGAGATAATTAGTTTTTTTGTTATCAACTCCATAACATCAAACTTAATCGATTTAGAGCCTACTTTTATTCTATTTACTCATTTGTTTTGCTTCGGCATAACCTTCATTATATATAAAATATTTTTCACCCTCATTTGAAGGTGGAGGTTAGGTAGTATTAGAGAAACTATATTCTTAAAATATATATATATCTAATTATCTTCATTGAAAAGATATTGATAATATTTGTATAACTAAACTTATCTTATAAACATAATTAAGATTTTTATAATAATTATAAACATATAAATAATTATTTTTAATAACTAATCAAAGTAGACATGAATGATTCTTGGAGTTAACATTTTGTTTACGAATTTTCTTTTGTCATCTGATTCGAGAGATTGCAGATCGGTTGACTTTTAAGACTGGCATTTCGAGAGAGATATTGGGTGATTTACTTAAAGCAACCCTATTGTATAACGTAGTGTGATTTTCATAGTACTTTTATCTTCCTAATAAACACTATGTAAAATCCTATAGTCCAAGGATGGATGAAAATAAATTAAAAGAAAAAACATTAAACCGTAATTAGTCAAGGAAGTTATATGCTAGTAAATGGCTACACGGAAGTTGTTAATGGAAGCACGGAAGTTGTTAGTGGTCTTATGTTATAAGGAACATAATAGGGAATGCTCTGTATATTAAAATTATTTGTGGTTAAGTGAGATTGGTATAAAGATATTAAGTCTTGGTTAATTTATTGAGATATAAAGGATGATGTTTTGTAAATTAACAATAATATTGAGTGGAGGTAATAAATTCTAATTTAAAAGATTAAATGTTTATCTTTGTTTTGAATAGGGTTGAAGATAAAAATAATTTTCTTTCACCTATATTAAATGATAATTTCAAAATATTTGTTACATGTGAATATTTTTTACCCTTTTTAAGATTCAATAAATCAAATTTAATCTTAACTGAAATTAATCATCACTATCATTATTATATATGATGATGATGATGATGATTAATGTCCACTAAGACTGAATTGGTCTATCGGGATTAAGAGGGTAAGTGATTACTTGCGATTCTTTAGAATTTTGTTTCTGTGCTCGAAAAGCATTAAGAGAAGATTTCAAAGATCACTATACTTTTGTTGAGTTTAGAGGTTAGGAAGGTTGGTAGTGTGACAAATATATGAGATTTAATATGGGTATAGGCTGCACAATCTAAGAGAAAGTGTTTTTCATCCTCAACCTTCTTAGTGTCACAAAGGTGACACACTCTTTCATCCCAAGGCGTTTTAGGAATTGACCAATGCCCAGTTTAACTATGGAGCTCGTGAGAATTTGTTCTTATCTTCACAATGCTTATTTTTTTTCTTTACACTTGGAAAAACATATAGATAATTTTGATCTTCTAGATTAGGGTTGATTACATCTTTATAATACCTTAATTTTATTTTTTTCCGCTAACTCTTTAGCACACCACATTTTCTCCTTAAATTTTGATTTGACATTTTTTTAATAGTATCCTTATTCTGCAAAATGATGTCTTCCATGATTCCCCGATAGTTTAGCCAAGACCATGCATCTTTATGCCATCCTCGCTTGAGTCAATGGTGGTTATGAATCGATTTTGAAGCAATTTTAGGAAGCCTCTTGTCTTCCATGTTGTTTAACTTGTTCTTATACATTAGGTATCTAGTCATAGCCATGCTCTCAATGGGGGAGAGGCTTCTTTCTAAGAGGAGGATGGGATAGGGCATATTTTCTTTTAATTTTGAGATTATACGTTATAAAATTCTTTTGTATTTTCTCTATCTTTCTCCAAGATTCACGAGAGATACTACATCCCTAGACTTTACATCCATAAAGAATAAGAGGTGTAACAAGAGTTTCAAAGAGAAGTTTCTTATTATTCCAACTCCAAAGATCAACTGATTTACAATTGTTTCCAAGCTCATAATAATTTTTCCATCCCCCAATAATCATTTTCTCAATGCTATAATTCCAATTGAGCTTGTGGTGAATATCAATTCCAAGATATTTGTATGAAATCTCTTCCTCCAAGTTGTTGTTGTCATATATGAAGGTATATTAAGGGATCTTATTGTATTTAATAATCATGACCTTAGTCTTATCAGTATTAACAATCATACCCATATTGGAGAAAAAATCTTTGAGGATACTTAGTTGGTTTTCAAGATCATGGGGACTCCTTTCCATAAGAACGATATCATCGGCATAAAGAGGAATATTTATGACTATACCAGTGAGAGTAGGGCCGACATAATCTGTTTTTTCCAAGCAATCTTCTAACTTGTCAATGTATATGCCAAAAAGGGTAGGGGACAAGGGACAACCTTGTTTGACTCCGATATTGCAATTAATCTTTTTTGACCAACCCTCAGTTCTTTTAAACTTAGAAATAACATTCTCATACATCCTTATTGTAACATCCCTCAACTCGAGAGGAACTTTTATCTCTTCCAACCTATTTCAAAGATTTTCCCTAGGAACCATGTCAAAAGCTTTTTTAAAGTCAACAAAACAACAAAAAATATAGGTTTTAGTATTGTAGAACTCTACAATGATCCTAAAGGTAACAATATGGTCCACAGTTTAATTATATATCCTAAACCTGACCTAGCCTTTATCTCTTTTATTGTGACTTTCTAGCCAAAGGCTAATCTTCTTTTCTAAAATAATTCCATAAAGCTTGGCTAAAATTGGGCTAATAATAATGGTCCTATAATTAGAGGGAATGTTTCTATCCCCATTTTTAAAAATAGGAACAATGAGGCTTTGCATCTAGGGTTTAGGGAAGCCATGCTTGACTGCTAAATTAAAGATCTTGTGTATGTGAGGGATAGGTATTGGCTCTCTGATTTTAAAAATTCTAGCTTGGTAGCCTTCAATGTCCTTAGCTTTCCCATTTGCAAGTCGCTTAACCACAAACTCTATGTCATCTAAAGAAAAAACTTATTCCTTTGTAGGGACAATGGGAATGGTGTCCATGGCATTAGGGAACTCGTAAAGAATTTTAAGGTAGGAATTCCAGTCCATTAAGGGAATCCTATTATTTTCTTTAGTATTTCGTTTTAGAATTTGGCTCCATAACTTTTTGGATCCAGCTTATATAGTTGTGAAAGTTGTTCTTTCCTTTTATTGATATAGTATTTTTTTTTCCTTTTAATTAGGGCTTTGTATGTATTGATCTTATTGAGTTTTAATGACTCATTAGAAGCATCCCTAATGGCTTTCCTAGCAATTTTACATTCTTTATCATTCCAAGAGTTGGTCGTTCTATTATTCCTTTTATAGGACACCTCTAAAGAGAAGTTGTTAATAGAAGTGTAAAGGGTAGTTGTAAAATTATGATAGAGTTCTTCGATGTTGTCCTTATAAGTTAAGATATTTAATTTATTATTTAAATCATTTAAGAAAATGTCAACTTTACTTTTGTCATAGCACAAATTCCTTTGATTATCAAAATTCTCTTTAATGGCGCTCCTATCCATGGAAAATTTTAGAGTTAGGGTTAAAGGTTTATTATCATAGTCAAGTACATGGTCATTTAAAAGGTCAAAAGTTGTTATTTGGTTGGAAACGGGGATATCATATATTACATAATCTACAACACTACTACCTAGCCCATGAATAGAAGTCATCTGGTTGGAGTTTGGCCACTTCATTACTCCATAGCAAATTATTAGGTATTGAGAGCTGCAGAGCTTTACCAACTCAGTACCAAACAAATTCTCAATTAGGTCTACAAAGTTTCTTTTGTAACTATTATATAAAACAAGGTCCTCATCTAGCCATAAAGGATTATGGTTGGACTCATTAATTAAAAGAGTAGCTTGTTTAGTTGCATTCCTAGCATTAAAGTCTCCTAGCAGGAGGATATTACCTTCATTTTTCAAACTATAAATATCTTGTTCTAAATTATTATACGGGCAATTGTTATGTAGATTGATTTTTTTATAAAAAATAGAATTAATAGGTGCAAAATAGAAAATTGCTATATACATTTTCTTAGCATTGGTGTATGCAATTTCTATCCAAATGTAGTGATTAAGAGGGTCAATCTTATGAAGTTGAATGCGAGGAGAAACTCTCTTTTTAATATAACAATCTATACCTCCTATCCCTCTATGGTGGGATTTTTTGTTCCATGCCGACCACAAGACAAATCCTTCCATGTTAGGGACCTTAGACTCCTAATGCTCCCAAGTTTCAACTAGATAGATAATATCAATATCACTCAGGATCCAACTTATAATCGGACCTTTGGGCCATGAAAAACCACGACAATTCCAAAAAAGGATCCAGAGTGTCCCAAATTCCTATATTATGTATGTTTAATTATTTTATTGTTAATAATTTTTAATTTATAAAAATAAATAAAATTAAGAAAATAAAATATATTAAATTATATTTTCTATAATATTATAACTAGTTTATGTTATATAAATTATTTACAAAATATTTTCATAGGCGACTTCATTTATTTAAGGGTGGAATTCTAGCATATTTAATATTTACATATCTCAATGAAATAAAATATTAAGTATTCCATATCAGTAGTATAGAATATTGAATAAAAAATATTTAAGTTAGAAAGATATCTTAAAATGTATAAGTTCAATCAATCAATCGTATGGATTTATTAAGTATTTCATATTAGTGGTATAGAATATTAAGTAGAAAATATTTAAATTAGAAAGATATTTTAAAATGTATTCGTATGAATTTGATGGTTTTATTTGGTTAAAAATCTATTATGGAAGATTTAGTTGTTAATGATTTTTATTTTGTTATAAAAGGTAATATGGAATAATCATCATTAAAATTATAATATTTTATTTTAATTTGTATATATTTTAATTAGTAAAATTACATTAATGAATATAATTGTTTGTAATTTATAAAAATAATTCCAATTTTATAAAACAAAATGTATTGAAATAAAATAAATTTAATATTTTTTATAAGTAAAATAAGTTATGTAATTTAATTTTTTTTTATAGATAAATAAATTTATATAAAAAAATTATTCACAAAGTATTTTTACAATTATAATTATTTTTTCAATTATATTATAACTTCATTGATATACATAACATTTTAACAAAGCAATCAACTTATAAGATCAAATATAGTGAAAAAAATATCAAAAACATACTAAGATATTTTAAATTGTATATATTTAATTAGTCAAATTATAGGATCAAATAGTGAAAAAAATATAAAAAAGATACTAAGATATTTTCAATTGTACATATATTTAATTAGTCAAATTATATTAGTAATTCTAGTTATTATTCATTTTTCACTTTCAAAAAATATAAAAAAATATTTCACTATAACTATTATAACTATAATTATATTTCACTCCAATAACATACATTTTTTCTCTGCGGATTCTTTGTGGTTTTGAACGGGAATAATATTTCTCTACGGTATAATATTTCTCTGTGGTTTTGAACGGGAATAGTAGATCTCTAGGGTTTCAACGCAAATAATATTTTAATTTCTAAGATTATATATCTAGGGTTTTGAACAAGAATAATACTTATTTGTTTATTTATTTTTTAGGAGATATTTTATTTCTATGATTATATATCTAGGGTTTTGAACGAGAATAATCTTTGTAGTTTTTACCCAGAATAATCTCTGTAGTTTCTCTGGACTTCTCTGTGGGATTCAGAAATTATTTAGGTGAGTCAGTTTTTACTTTGATTCAATTTTAATTTTAGGTAAAGAGATTTAAATATATTTTATTTATTTTATTATTTTATGTTTCAGAAGTAAAAGTTGATTTGAGAGATAAAGTCAATCCTTAATAATATTTGTTACATCTTTTTTCTCTTCTTTTCAATATGAGCACTCCACCACCTATTCCAAAAACTCATAATATGAGCACTCACCACCTATTCCAAAAACTCACCCTAACAAGGGGAGGCACCCTAGAGATCCTTTACGATTATATGGAATCGAGAAAAAAAAAAAGAGAAGAGAGAGATGCAAAATCCAAATAGAGTTAGAAACATTAGAAAAAAAGGAGGACGAAAGAGATGTAAAACTCAAAATAGAGCTTGAGGCAATGACAGATAAAAAATTAAAGATACCATCTAAACTCAAATAGATGATAGATTCTTTAGGTTCAAGAGTGAATTGCAAACAACGAAGGATAGAATTCAAGAAATGGAAAAATATAAACAATCAACTCAAGAAGAGGTTGAAGGAAATCACAACTTGAGATAGGATTAAAGAGCTAGAAGAAAAACTAACCAACAATTTTGACCCTCAATAATATGGAAACAAATTAGATATCAAACCCATCAAAGAGGAAATGAATAAGCTAATCTAATTGGACCATGAGCATAACAAAGAGCCTTGAACCTCTCATAATTTTTGGTATAAAAGAACAACAAGAGGAGGATACATCTAGCAATAGTAAAAGAAGAATTAAAAATAAAACCATAAATTGATACAATTTACCTCATAGAAGCAAAGAGGCTAGGAAAATAATTGATCACAAAGACAGTTTGATATGTGTCAAAGTAAGCTGTACACCATAAATATAGCATACTTATAAATCTCCTGAGCTTAAAAAAAGGTAAAAAGAAGCCGAAAGAAGAAAATGGGCAATAATTAGAAATAGAAAAAGCTATTGTTAGGGATGAGACCGTATGATAGACAATAAATAGGAATTTCGGACACTTGGGATCCTTTTTGAACTTTTCGCATTTTCCTTGGTGCAAAGGTCCTATGATAAGGTTGATCCCGAGTGATATTGATATTATCTCGGCTCTGAATAAACTTGGGAGCGTGAGGAATCTAAGGTCCCTAGCATGGAAGGATTTATTCAGGGTCTATGATGGAACAAAAATTCCCATCAGAGAGGGATAGGAGGCATAGCTTCTTTTTATATTAGAAAAAACATTTCTCCTCACATCTTAACCTTCATAAGATTGACCCTCTTAATCAATATTTGGATAGAAATTAGACACCAATGCTAAGAAGATGTATATAGCTTATTTGTTATTTTGCACCTATTAATTCTAATTTTTATAAGAAAAATAATCTATGATAAAAAATTGTCCATGTAATAATTTAGAACAAGATACCTATAATTTGAAAAATGAAGGTAATATCCTCCTCAGGAGACTTTTAATGCTAGGACCGCAACCAAACAAGCTACTCTTTTAATTGATGACTCAACCATAATCCTTTATGGATAAATAAGGACCTTGTTTTATCTAATAGTTACAAAAGAAGCTCTCAAGACCCAATTGAGAATTTGTTTGGTACTGAAATGGTGAAGCTCAGAGCTCTCAAGCATTCTAATAATTTGCAATGGAGTAAGAAAGTGACCAAACTCCAACCAAATGACTTATATTCATGGGTTAGGTAGTATAGATTATGTGATATCTGACATCCCCTGCTTTCTAACCAAATAACAACTTGACCTTTTAAATGACCACATTCTAATTTTATCATAAACTTTAAACCCTAACTCTAAAATTTTCCATGCATAGGAGTACCATTGAAGAGAATTATGATAATCAAATAAATTTGCACTTTGACAAAAGTAATAAGTCTACATTTTCTTTAAAGGATTTGAAATAAATTAAAAATCCTAACTTATAAGGACAACATTGAAGAACTCTATCATAATTTGTACAACTACCCTTTTCCACTTCCATTAACAAGTTCTCTTCGAGGTGTCCCATAAAAAGAATAATAGAACAACCAACCCTTGGTATGATAAAGAATGTGAAATTGCTAGGAAAGCCATTAGGATGCTTCTAATGAGCCCTAAAACTTGATAAGATCAACACACGTATAAATCCCTAATTAAAAGAAAAAGATACTATATCAATAAAAGGCAAGAGCAACTTTCAACTATACAAGTTGGATCCTGGCAAGCCTCCGAGTAAATAAAATCTAATACTAAAGAAAATAATAGGATCCCTTAACGAACTAGAATTCCTACCTTAGTGTCTTTAGAAGTTCCCTAATGCCATGGACACCATTCCTATTGTCCCACAAAGGAAGAAGTTTTTTCTTATCTGACATTAGAGTTCCTGTGGTTATTTAATTTCAAATGGGAAACTATGACATTCAAGGCTACTAACTGGAATTTTAAAATCTGAGGGTCAATCCTTATCCCTCACATACACAGCTCTTCAATTTAGTAAATAAGCAAGGCTTCCATAAACCATGGACTAAAGCCTCATTGTTCCTATTTTAAAATGGGGATAAAAACATTCTCTAATTATAGGACCATTATGATTAGCCTACTTTAGCCAAGCTTTTATGGAATCATTTGGAAAAGAAGATTAGCATTTGGATAGAAAGTCACGGTAAAAGAGCTAAAGGCCGTATCTGGCTTAGGAGATATCATTCAACTTTTGGACCATCTTGTTACCTTTTAGATCATTGCAGAGGAGTTCCGCAATACAAAAACCAATCTTTTTTGTTGTTTTGTTGACTTTAGAAAGCTTTGACATGGTTCCTAGGAAAAAACCTTTGAATAGGTTGGAAGAGATAAAAAGTGCCTCTCAAGTTGAGGGTCACGCAATAAGGATGTATGGTAATGTTATTGCTAAGTTTAAAACACCGAGGGCTGGTCAAACGAGATTAACTACAATATCGAGTCAAACAAGGTTTGTCCCTTGTCTCCTACCCTTTTGGCATATACATTGATAAATTAGAAGAATGTTTGAAAAGGTGTTGTGTTGGCCCTACAGTCACTGTTATAGTCATCAATCTTCTCTTTATGCCGAATGGATCACGTTCTTATGGCAAGGAGTCCCCATGATCTTGAAAACCAACTAAGAATCCTCAAGGATTTTGCTCCAATATGGGTATGACTCATATCAATAATAGTGACTAAGGTCAAGGATTATTAAATCCCACAAGATCCCTTATGATACCTTATATATGACAACAACAACTTGGAGGAAGTGAATTCATACAAATATCTTGAATTGATATTCACCACAAGCTTAATTGGAATTATAGCATTGAGAAAAGGATTATTGGGATGGAAAGCTTATTATGGGCTTGAAAACAATTGTAAATCAGTTGAAATTTGGAGTTGGGATAAGAAGAACTCCTTCTGAGACTCTTGTTACACCTTTAAGTATTCTTTATGGATGTGAAGTATGGGATGTAGTATCTCTCGAGAATCCCGGAGAAAGATAGAGCAAATACAAAGAATTTTATAACCTATAATCTCAAAAATTAAAGAAATACTTATCCATCCTCTCCTCATAGACATGCTCTCCCCTATTGAGAGCATGGCTATGACTACATACCTAATGTATAAGAACAAGTTAAACAACATGGAAGTCAAGAGGCTACTTAAAATTGCTCCAAAATCAAGTCTTCAACCACCATCGATTCAAGCGAGGATGGTATAAAGACACCCAATCTTGGATAAACTATTGGGGAATAAATGGAAGAAACCATTTTACGTAATAAAGATATTTATTAAAAAACAAATCAAATTTTTAAGGAAAAAAATGGTGTGATAAAGAGTTAGAGGGAAAAGAAAAATTACATTATAAAGATGTAATCAACCCTAATCTAGCATCAAAAATTATCTATCCGCTTGCCAAGTGCAAAGAAAAAATAAGCATTGTTAAAATAAAAACACCACTTAAACTCGATAGTGAAACCTGGCTATCAATCTAAACGCCATGGATGAAAGAGTGTGTCACCTTTTGTGATTAATAAGAAGGTTGAAGATGAAAACACTTTCTCTAGATTGTCCAAAGTACCCATATTAGATCTCATTTTCAAAAATATTGATCACACTACCAACCTTCCTAACCTCTTAACTCAACAAAAGTATGGTGATCTTGGAAAGCTTCTCTTAATGCTTTTCGAGCACAGAAACAAAATTCTAAAGAATCACAAGTAATCACTTACTCTCTTAAGGTCTGATAGACCAATTAGGTCTTAGTGGACGTTAATCATCATCATCATCATCATCATCATCAATAAACCTAAAAGATAAAATAAAAATTATATAACAAATATTTAATGATTTAATGATGAGATAAGTATTCTTCAATATTGCTATTCATTTTTAAATAGATACTCTATATTAAAATATTAAAATGCTTATGTTACATCTCTTACATAAATTCATTTTTTTAACAAAGTAATAAACTTAAAAAATAAAATAAAAATTATATAACAAATATTTAATGATTTAATGATGAGATATGTATTCTCCAATATTGCTATTCATTTTTAAATAGATACTCTATATTAAAATATTTACATGCTTATGTTACATCTCTTACATAAATTCACCTCCTTGTTTTATAAATAAAATGTTTATGCTAAAACAATTCACCCTTTTATTATATAAATGGAATGAATGAATGCTTCATTTATATAAAACTACAATCTTCTACATGAATTCACTAAAATATAATAAAATATTTACCATAACAAAATAAATAAGTTTTAAAAATATTTGCATGATATGATATATGGATTATATGGAATAATGATTCAAAAAACTTCTAGTTAAATGTTCCATTAAATATTACATCAAAATATACTTTATATATTATGTTATAAGGAAATATGACATATCTTAACATCCCTACTTAATACCGATTAGGGGAATAATACAATAGATGAAGGAGAAGAGGAGGAATGTGGTACATCAAAATATACTTTATATATTATGTTATAAGGAAATATGACATATCTTAACATCCCTACTTAATACTGATTAGGGGAATAATACAATAGATGAAGGAGAAGAGGAGGAATGTGGTACATCAAAATATAATTTATATATTATGTTATAAAGAAATATGAAATATCTTAACATCCCTACTTAATATTGATTAGGGGAATAATACAACAGATGAAGGAGAAGAGGATGAATGTGGGTTTACATCACATCTCCTCTTAGTATCAAATTCCTTCCACCAAGTATAGACCCAGCTTCACAAACCTTGTCTCTCTCAAATATTTGATAAATTTGTATTTTTTTTGTTTCTCACTTTTATGAAATTTTAATTCAATGATATCTTCATACATAACATCTCCAAGGTATTGAATATTTACCTCTAGTTTCACAAATAATTTCTTCATGCATCCTATGAGGCAAGACCAAATTCTTTCTAGACATTCATAATCCATACCGCTTGTTTTTTACTTTGTTTCTTACTCTATAATCATTATTACTCTATAATCATCATCACAAGAAGCTAATAAAGTATCACTTTACTTCTATAAAAAAGAAACATATATCATATTCTAAACTTTCTATCAATAGGATCAGTGTAAGCCTAATCTAAAATCATATATAAAAAAAGAGTGAAAAGGTTCCACCATATACATAATAAATTTCAAAATTACTTTTGAATTATATATAAAAAAAACATTTCCATTGTTTTCATCATATCTTCTACAATACTACTTATTATTGCAACATATCTTCCTTGTAACTTTGCTATGCTACTGATTCTTGAGTTTGTTGAACAAACTCATTTACATTAATTATTTGCATACAATAGTTGTTGCATGTCCTTCTTTTGTACTCCCCTTTTCCATGATTTTAGCAAGAATCACTTCCTACACACTTTTCTCATCAGTTTCATAAACAATATGCACTTTATTTTTACAACCAACATAGTCTACAACCACATTCAAAAGGATTATTTTTTGTTCATTGTCTAGTTGTCTACTTTTATGCTTTTATCTCATAGACCACTTCTCATGTCTTAAGATTAAATGATAAGCCTTTTATGGTGATTGCATGTTGTCTATAAGTATATCCCTTTTTGTAAGCAACTTCAATCCATCCATACACTACATCATCTTTTTCTCACTATCTTGTAAAAAACCAGTTTTCATGAACACTTTAAAAAATTCTTCAAAATATTCTTTTACACCTCTCTTCCTCTTCTTTTGAATTTCTATAATATTCTCTTCATCTTTAAGTTAAGTTATGGTTTGATTTTGAAAATTTGTCTCTCAATTTGATGACCATATTCTTCCAATTCCTAATATTCTCTATGCCCCTCCATTTCATAGCCATATTTATCATCTCCCACCACTTGTATGCATATCCTCTCAATAAACTGCCAGAAATTTTGAGTCACTAGGGTTCTTCTCTTCGTTTGGTGCTACTACATATCCTTCTCTTTATCTCCATCACTCTTCTAGATCCCATTGGATATAACCCTTCACCACTACTTAGTCATTTTGAAAGAATCCATCCTTCTCATCATTTACTTTAGAAGGTTTACAACATCTACTACCTATAAACCAAAGTTTCCTTTTGATCTAAAATTGAAGAAGACTTGAAAAACTTGAATAATTATTGCAAGTGAAATGTTATGTGTTTAAAGCAACATGATCAGTTTGCAACACATAAATTAAGGATTACTTATGCAAAATACACATAGACAGTAGCATAAATATTGAACAACAGACATAAAACACAGCAATTGATAAAGGAGTTCACCCCTCTTATGGGCTACATCTCCTGGTCCAGCTTCCAATGGATCATTATTATTAATTGCTCAAAAAGTGCTCAAAAAAATGTCTTGCAATGCTCAAACTGTCAAACTGACTGCTCCAATGGCTTCCCAGCATCCCAAAACCCCTGTCTGGGCTCTTTCGGCACCTCAATTGATCGAAAAATGAGAAAGATAGGCCTCCTGGAAGTCTCCTTCTCCAAGCTTGTTGTCTCTGGTTCTACAATTCGCACCCCCCTTGAACGAACCTGGCTCACACGCTCTTTTAAGAGTAAAAACCCAGCACCATGCGCGACCGCGCCAACGGTGCAAACCGTAGGACGATTAAGGCCGTGCCAGCCCTTAACCACCTCGGCACCTGGGCGTATGGCGCACATGATCACAGGCTTGGCTAAAAGGTGGTTAAATTCATTGTAACGGGCATAACCTCCCACACACCCGGATTAGGGTCATATGCCAATACAAAGAAACTGTGGGCTATACCAAGTCCCACACACCAACAACCGCGCGCAACCATTTAATATATATGGTAATACAAACTTTGGTTCGTGCATTTAAATCCACGTGCATTTTTATATACATGGTTCTGTGGTGTGAAATGAAACCACGGGTCGGGGCTAATCCCTGACCTGCCCCCCTTTTCCGTGTAATACAATAATCAACCATAAATATAATGAAACCCGTATCCATTACAAGGAACAAACGACGGCAAGTTGGTTATTGGAATTCGTAAAGGCACTAGGTGAAGGAGAGGTCCGGGGGTCGAACCCCACGTCCTCCAACATTTTGTATATAGAACTCCTTAGCCAACCGGTGAGTGACCGGTGGCGCCCTTGGATTGGGCCACGTGTCCTCCTATTATTGACCACCCAAGGACACGTGTCAACATTCAACTCGCCAACAATGGATCAATCAGCTCCTACCACGTCACTATCGTATGGCCTGTACGGTCCTGCCACGTCACCGTACAGTCAGCATCCAAAAATTTTCCCTGTTTGTCTTGGTGAACAGATCGTGATATCTTCTCCATACGGACTCTATTTGAGAAAGTAAATATACCTCCGGAATCAGGAAGACGAGACAGACGCAATGGCACTATTTTCGTCGCATTCTGAGCACTTTGAAAATTGAGCAAAATTTGATCCCCTCATCACACCTCCCCATTGGGAAGCTTTTGGACCTCCAAAAGACTATCTCAATTGGGAAGCTTTTGGACCTCCAAAAGACTATCTCAGCCTATGTGAAGATGAGGGTATAGTTCCCCACCCTTTCCAACTCAATCCACTTGGCCTTGCTTGACTCATCCCTTTAAGACTACTGCAACATTTCACGCTCTTCAAAGTTCGCGATCCTCCCGTCATATGGTGTCTTCCGCAATCAAGTAGATACTCTCGAGAAAAAATCATCTATGGAAGGGATATAAACATGTTCTCCTTTGATCATCAATCAATGGAGAGGCTCATACAACTTCAAATTCTCAACATTAACAACCCGTGATGACCAGTATATATGGAGGCAATCTAAACGAAAACATTGTTACCATCTTGTCGACAATTTTGAAGGGACCATATCTAATTGGTTTCAACTTTTTACCTTCCTTTAAGCCTCTCCTTACTAAAAGCCAAACTTCATCACCAACTTCAAACCTGTGATCAACACGATGCTTATCATGTCTCGCTGAAATTAGTTCCGACTCTTTCCAATCGCCTTGCACCACTTGATGTATCGAATCAATTTGTTCAATGAACTTTTCTCCCCTCGACGGGATATCATATTGCCCATCAATGGAAATATATTTCCCAAAGATAAAATCTAAAGGAGATTTTTGGAAAATAGCCAAAACATGTTTCAAATGTCGACGTTTGAGTCAAAGAGTGCTAAGCTCGACATTGTACGCATGTTTAATGTAGTGTAAATGTTCATCCTGAAGTTTCTTAGGGGATGCTTTTACCTAATAAGCACGAAGAAGGTGTACCACTGTACGGTTCACCACCTCCGTCTGACCATCTCTCTGTGGATGAAAAGTTGTGTGCTCTTAAGCTTGGTGTCCATGAGTGCCCACAAACTCTAACAAAAACTTCCAACAAATCGAAAATCCCGATAAGAAATAATGGATCTAAAACGCCCCAAACATTTTTGAAAGAACAACTGCGTCGTTTTCTCTGTCGTTACCTGCTTAGTACAATGCATCAATATACACATCTTGCTAAAACGTTAACCACAGCAACATAAAGATAATCATGACCTCTTTCTCTCATAGGTAAACCACTAACAAAATCCATGGAAATACTCTTCCATGTCGAAGGAACTGAAGTGGAGTGTACAAAAACCAACTTTCAATTACTTGGTTTACTTCAGTAATACAACTAACATCCCCGTAATGTTCTAAACACTTTCATTCATTTTAGGCCAAGAATATTGTCTTTGCAATTTGCTAACGTTTCCGTTTTACACCAAAGTGGCCAGGAATAAGAGAAGAATGTGTTTCCCCTATGATGTTGATTCTTTCTCCCCTGTGGAATACACAACTGCCAAGATGATACAAGAGATTATTATGCAAACATAACCAATTCTTCAACATGGTTAGAGGGGTACAAAGTTTCATACACTTCCTTAAAGTCAACATTCGCATACCGTTCCCACATAACTTTCATGCATTATAGACTCTGCTTAAGAATAACTCCAAGTACTCACAAGAATTGAAAGTATATCATCGACTTTGTTAAAAAATACCTTCTTATACCGACAACCAAAGTTAGAAACTGCTAAAGAAAACCCATCCATGTGAAATGCCTATCTTGTTGTAGCTTTGACCGTGATTGTAAATAATACAGTTACGATCTCAGGTGAATAATGGTTTCTTTCTCCCAACAAATAATGCTTTCCATTTAACATCTTGAACCAATGCCTATAATTCTCATCATAAGTAGGATACTAATCACGGCAAATCTTCAACGCCTCCTTTAATGAGTTAAATTATACTATACTGGCAAAACTCCCATCGATAATTACTTGTAACTGTTGATTTCAAAGGTTGTCTTAAATTCTGTTTGAACCGGCCGAACCCATCTTTCTTTCAAAAGTATCAAAACTCCGCTATTTCTGTTCCCATTGAAACCTTGCTTCGACACTTGTCACAAGATAATGGAGCTTCAATGGACTAAAAGTTAGCAATAAACTTTCTCCGTATTGGCTATCGCTTCCTGTAAAAAACTTCTTACTGCCAATATCGGTTCCGACCATTCCAAAATAACTTTAACTTTTGAAGGATCAACTTTTAATTCACCTTCCACCACCAACAAGATGGCCTAAGTAGATAAGCAAAGTTTTACAAATTCACATTTGGACAACTTCTAAAACAATTGTTCTTTCCTCAAAACATCCAAAACTTTTTTCACATGTTCAATAATATGCTCTTCACCTAGATGCATCAAAATCAAAATATCATCTAAGTAGACAACAAAATCATCCGTAGTGTTGCCTCAAAGAGACATCATTCCAGAACTCTATAGTAGCAGTGTATTTGTAAGTCCAAAAGGAATTACCATTCATTCAAACAAACCTTGCTTAGACTTAAAAGATGTCTTCCATGTCACCAAGAATTGGACCATGATAACCAATTTCGAAACTAACTAGTGAAATATTTTGTATCTTTTAATTGATCAAACAATCATCAATTCTAGGAAGATAACGCATTTTTAACCTATTTTGTTCAAAGCCCCGAAATCAACACACAATTCGCCAATGCTCCATCCTTCAGAACCAAATAATAATTGGAGATCCACATGGCTTAAGAACTGGTAATAATTACCCTTTGTCTAACAACTCGACTATAGTCTTTAATCTCAGTATTTTCCATAACTGACTTTCTATACATACCAATATTTGAAGTGGACAATCTTGTTGTAACCTAATTTCATGTTTGATTCATCTTTTCGGAGGTAACCCCTTTAGGTTCTTTAAACACACGGCCATAATCGATAACAACTTCAAATAGATTTTGATTTTTAACTTAGTATCACACAACCTTGAAATGCTTCGTTTCATTATCATTTTGTAGGTTTGATCATTAAGAGAACAAAATTTTTGTCAGCATTAATTAACCTCTTCATTTGCCCCTGCATTTATGATCGAGCAAGTTCATTTTCTTAGTGTGTGAGCTCGACAACATACTCAACCCTATCTTTAAACAAATGATAATTATTCTCCCGACGATAGAAAATGGCATTCTTCCTATCATACAAATAAGGACTTCCCAAAACAATGCCATATATCCAACGGAATCACATCAAGTTTTACTTCATCAACAAAATTGGTAGTTATAGCTAACCTAAGTTTACACTTCATGGTTACTTAACTTCTTATCATTATCACATATCCAACCACAATAAGAGGGTATGGCTTAGGATGTGGACCTGTTTCCAACTTAAGTTTTTTGCGCCTCTCGGAATAAGAGATTTGTTTGTGACCCTCTAATCAAATAACTTGTCTATCTTAGTATGTTTTTAAACAACCCTTATATTAAAAAGTTCAATTCTCGCTTTCCCTTGTTGAGTTACACTCTATTCGCATTACTTGAAGAGATAGTACTAACAACACAATTATTACCTTGGTAACTCATAGTTGCGATCTTCGTCTCATCACAAGAATCCAAACCCAAATCTTGTAGCAATGCAATAGCTTTGACTTCCGCTATTGTTGCCAAACTTTTAATTCGATCAGGATGAAGTTTCCAACCGTGGTCTCTATCATGGCCATCCTTTTGAACAATGTTTACATGTGAACTTTTCGCCCTCCTTCTTCAGAAAGATTCTTCTTGCCATTGTCTTTGAATTTCTTCTTCCCTTTGTCTCCCTGGATGTCTCTTGAAACCTTCATGAGTATATCGCTCTTCCCTGCTTCCAAATGAGTAGCCCTGTATAATGTACCATCTAGATTCGGGATTAAACATAAGTATAGTATGCCTCAAATAACTATGCAGCACCAATATATTTGAGTAATGTTTCCTATGAAGACAAATCAACTCCCAAAACCAAAGTTCTCCTAAATCAGTAAACTCATTATTCTCATTCCTTTGTTTGTTGTACCGCCCATTCCGGTTGCTCTTTGTTTATAAAGCCACTGATAATCGTTGCAATGAAATCATTCCTAAGAAAAAATTCCATCTTTTCATTTCTTCCTCGTGGTCTCTAGATTCCCAACCAAATAAGGCTAGAAACCATCTATTCAACAGCCAACCCGAATTTTGGTTTCATCATCTTGAAACCCTTGCACCTAGAATAGACTAATCTCTGACATGTCCAAGCCATCTTAAACTTCAAAGAACCTCCTAAAGTAACTCCAATTTCTGCACGTTTTAATGAAGGAATTTGTGAAGGAGTTTTATCATGCCCATTGGGAAGATATTTCGAACTGTAGAATAAGAAGAAGAAGATGATGATGATGAGCAGAGGGTGGTGAGAAGCACCATTCCCTCCATCTCCCATTCTTCTGAGTCTCGGCTCTCCATCCCTTTATGCATTGAAGGGGTTGGAGTTTCACCGCTGACATCATGTCGAGCATTCTATCACATGACTTTCTCATCATATCTCCTCAACCTGTATGATAGTCCATCGAGATCTATCTTTCATCCGGAACACGTCACATGATCATCTCAGACAGCCATGCTTGTGAATGTCTTCTAACTTAAGTGGGGAATGAAACCCGCCTCCTTGTCGGATAAACTGCCCACAAGTTGACCTTTCTCCCTCGCAGGTGAGTTTAAATCCTTGTGAGCACGTGTAGAAACAAAACTTGCAAACAATCAAGTCTTCAAAACCAGTGCTCTGATACCAACTTGATCTAAAATTGAAGAAGACTTGAAAAACTTGAATAATTATTGCAAGTGAAATGTTATGTGTTTAAAGCAATAAGATCAGTTTGCAACACATAAATTAAGGATTACTTATGCAAAATACACATAGACAGCAGCATAAATATTGAACAGCAGACATAAAACACAACAATTGATAAAGGAGTTCACCCCTCTTATGGGCTACATCTCCTGGTCCAGCTTCCAATGGATCATTATTATTAATTGCTCAAAAACATGTCTTACAATGCTCAAACTGTCAAACCGACTGCTCCAATGGCTTCCCAGCGTCCCAAAACCCCTGTCTGGGCTCTTTCGGCACCTCAATCGGTCGAAAAATGAGAAAGATAGGCCTCCTGGAAGTCTCCTTCTCCAAGCTTGATGTCTCTGGTTCTACAATTCGCACCCCCCTTGAACGAACCTGGCTCACACACTCTTTTAAGCGTAAAAACCTAGCACCGGGCGCAACTGCGCCAACGGTGCAAACCGTAGGATGGTTAAGGGCGCACATGACCGCGGGCTTGGCTAAAAGGTGGTTAAATTCGTTGTAATGGGCATAACCTCCCACGCGCCCGGATTAGGGTCATATACCAATACAAAGAAACCGTGGGCTATACCAAGTCCCACACACCAACAACCGCGCGCAACCATTTAATATATATGGTAATACAAACTTTGGTTCGTGCATTTAAATCCACGCGCATTTTTATATACATGGTTCTGTGGTGTGAAATGAAACCACGGGTCGGGGCTAAGCCCCAGCCCGCCCCCCTTTTCCGTGTAATACAATAATCAACCATAAATATAATGAAACCCGTATCCATTACAAGGAACAAACGGCGGCAAGTTGGTTATTGGAATTCGTAAAGACACTTGGTGAATAAGAGGTCCGGGGGTCGAACCCCGCGGCCTCCAACATTTTGTATATAGAACTCCTTAGCCAACCGGTGAGTGACACGTGGCGCCCTTGGATTGGGCCACGTGTCCTCCTATTATTGACCACCCAAGGACACGTGTCAACATTCAACTCGCCAACAATGGACCAATCATCTCCTGCCATGTCACCACCGTACGGCCTGTACGGTCCTTCCATGTCACCGTACGGACTGTACGGACAGGTACAATCAACATCCAAAAATTTTCCCTGTTTGGCTTGGTGAACAGATCGTGATATCTTCTCCATACGGACTCCGTTTGAGAAAGTAAATATACCGCCGGAATGAGGAGGACGAGACAGACACAATGGCACTGTTTTCGTCGCATTCCGAGCACTTTGAAAATTGAGCAAAATTTGATCCCGTGATCACCTTTTATAGTTCTTCCTCTCACTACAAGAATTCTTCTTCCTTTCATGGTCCAATTTTCAATACACACTATGTTCTATACCTCTATGATTTTCCCCATAAATTTTTAATCTTCTTCTTCTTATTCTCCTCTCATAGAATTTCCCCTCTTCTCAAGGTAAGAATTTAGCTAGCACTCATCTTTCATTGGAACTATCTTAATCTCTCAAAATTATTTATTTGTTATACAACATGATGCAAAGAAAGAGAAAAACTCTACTTAATATTACACATATCAAATATACACAACATAATTTCTTGAAAATTGCTATAAACAACTTCAATTCCACTATTAAAAAAAACAACCAACAAAATTTGCAATTCACTGGAAAAAAATATAAATATACTACAATAATAAGATGTTAATCAAATAGCTTTTCAATTTCTTTATTAATTTAATGACCAATGCTCTAAAACCCTTTTACATTCATAAAATCTATTCACAAAACTTTAAAACATATTAATACAGATTACCTAAACCAAAGCAAAACCAAGTATCACTCACAAATTTATATTCATATTTGTGATCGTTGACTTTATCTTTATAAATACCATAACCATTCAAATACAAACACAATGCCTCATATTCCCATAATCAGCATAAATTCTCTCTCTATATAATATATAAACTTATCTGGAAAAAAATAAAGTTAGATATAACCAAACTTGTTAGCATCCAAACCACTGCAGCTATGTAGCAAGTTTGCTTACAAGCAATGTAAGCAAACTTGCTACATAGCTGCAGTGGTTTGGATGCTCCTGCATCAAGGATCTCATCCTTGAATGGATGATCAGTAGATGAGCATCTCGGTTTCACATTCAAAATCTTTTGATGAATATAGTCCACGATAACCAAGAGAACGACACTGATGCAGTTTTCAAAGAGGTTTTGGCGCTGAAGATACCGATCCTTCCAGGCCTTCCGCAAACAGCAGCCATAACTCCATTTCTAAGGTCACACAACGCCCTAGGTCTGTACATAATACTACTCCTCATGGTGCAGCGTTATTTATTTGTGATAGCTTCCGGTATGCTACAAAACCCAATGCAGTGAGTAGCCTTCCTCATGAAGCAGCCGATTGGACGGACCCGGGCTGACCGCCGCTAGGTAAATGTACGTTCTAACGAATGTTCTCGGCCCAGCAGCCCTCTTTGGTGCGGTTTGTGCTTATCGCTACCCATTTTGGTGGCCTCGACATCCTCATAAGAAACACATACAATTTCTCCCCATTTTTTCTTAGAGTCAAAGCTGACAAAAAACCGCGATACCTTCATCCTTCACCGACACTACTCCTGACTCTTGACAACTAAGCGATTTTAGTCCTTCTGATGAGGTAAAATTGACTTTAGTAAAAGCACTAGTTGTAGCAGATGAAGACGAATGGGGCTCCCCTCGACACCGCCGCTGAATTGTTCAAGCGGACTGATCAAATGCTGGATGGCCTCACTCAGCTTTTCTCTAGGTCACAAATGTCTCTTTTAGCTGCCATCTGTCCTGGTCATCGTCCTCTGGTCAACTCACCTTGCACGGATTCAATATTAGATGATTTATATGTACTGTTTGTTACAACGGACACAACTCTAGCATTACCAACGCCCCATTCCACACCAGCTAGTAGAGAGCATCCAATACAGATCATCACCAGCAAGGCCACAAGAAGCAGCCACAGGAAATAATTATATGCTGCATAGCAGCAACACCTGTATCCTCCTCCAAGTCTACTCCGTCTATTGATAGGTATATCCGTCCAGTTTCTTCAGATCTGCTGTATGGGCTGCCCTATCTCGTTTTACACAATGCATCTCTGGTGTTCCAAATATTTTTGGCTTACCCGGACCACCCAACTCCACCCAACATTTCTCTTCAAAAGGAACAATCATGGGATACAATGATTTGGGAGCCACATTTCCTGCTACTTATTTCCGTTATGCAGTTGCCATGGACTCCTAACACAGCGCCTCTTCATGCTATTACTGTAACTGCGTTTGGTGGCAGGGCATACTTACCACTAGCTCCCATCTTCTTCCCCAAACAGACTGGTCAGACCCACCTCTCAGACACCGTATTCAATTATTATGGTACCGTATTCAATAAGGTATTGTCTAGGATTACATAATATTCTTTGCCCTAACATCGCATTTGTGCATATGCTCTCTTATTGCAGGATCAGTCCTGGGTTCTGTGCGACACTCGTTATGGGTTTTGTTGTGGGATAAGGTTAGGGTTACTACTTACTACTCACCCTAACCTTCATGGCTGCATATTCATATCGATCTCCGGGAACACTTTGTTTCCAATTTATTTATGATTTCGATGAAAAGAATTATAATTTATTGAAAACCCATAAAGTTTTAGGAAAATAAGACAAGATATTTTGTTTGCAATATAATGAATGTCTCCCAAATATAATATAGAAAGAATTTCCAACTCTATATAAATGCCTTCGTTAAAAAAAAATTGCCATCTCCAACAATGTCCAAATACCACACTAAAAACACTCCTAGTTAAAGGCGGAGAGTGATAAATGTCCTTCTCAAGGATATAGCAGGCTAGGCTGACTTTCTGAGACAAAAGCGTCTTTCTGCAACACTTTGTAGTGCTTTGAGCTGACTGTGACATCATCCCTTGCAGCATCCAAACTGCCCTCGGTTCTTGAATTGGTGACTCATATGAGACAACCCATTCTCATGTTGGAGATGGTAAAATCCAAGGTGATGTCATTTCTTTTTCCTTAAAATCTTTCCAGCCGTTCGGATTGTTTTGGTCATCATCCAACGGTTTTCGCGAGTTTATTTTACAAAAGACTTTTTCTTTTATACTTTAAGTTTAAAAAAAAAATTATGAAGAAGAAGATAATAGAGAAGGAGAAGAAGAAGAATGGAAAATTGAATTACCATTTTATAAAAGGTTTTTAGAATTTATTTTAGAATGAACTTTTTCTTTTATATTTTAAATTTAAAAAAAATCATCAAGAAGAAAACAATAAATTTAAAAAATTTATGAAGAAGAAAACAATAGAGAAGGAGAAGAAGAAAAATAGAAAATTCAACAAGGAAATAAGAGAAAAGAAACACAAGAAAAACTGTATTGAACCTCACAACATAGCAGAAAATAACTAAATTCTTTAAAGTTCTTGTTTTGTTGATTTGTATGTGAATGTATCTAAGACTCACTAAGAATTTAGAATAACATGCATCTTCCCATTTTAGTTTTTGAATGGAGAGCTTTACCTAGTAGCTATTTACAACCATAGTGATGGCTATCCATACAAATTCACTTGTGATTTTATAAACTAAGAATTATTATAAAGTGTTGATTGTGAAGAATTCATATTTTCTCTTATTTGTGCTGGTTTCATCTACAATGTATACAATGTTGTGGTAGCCTTAGTAGTCATTGTTGTGGTTTTTATATCAAGCAATTCTTGTTTAGAAACAAATTGGGTAGAATTGTTTTAGGAAGAAATTTCAATTCTTTATCTCTAGTGGATCCTCGTCAAAATATCTTTGTAAACTTTGTAATAAGCATTTAATTGGTTTTTTTGGAAAAGTTGAGAAAATGTCTAATATTCCCATGGAATTTTAAATGAACCATTGTGATGGTTGGCCTTCCAAGGAAACCCATTAAAAACGAAGGATGTAATGTAGAAGGGATACAGAGGAAAGATGACGAGGAAATGAAGGGGGAGATAACATAGATGAAAGCTCAAAGACACAATTTGCTTGAATATTAGAGGAGACGAATACTTTGATTCTATCCACGATGTGTGAGTATTGTTGTTGAGCTATGGCCATCTGGAAAAATCTTTCTAACGAGTGAAAAATAAATAAATTTGTGTATAGATTAGCCTTTTGTAATCAATTTTTTACTTAATAAAATCCCCATAAGATCGTGTTTTCCAATTTGGGGTTTCCATGGAAAATGCTCCATGTCTATGGTGCATTTAGAATATCTATGGTTGATGAATTGGTGTGACTGAGACTTATGTTCTAGTAATTGTAAGAAAACTACATCATCAATTTTTATTCGATGGAATATGTGAATGGAACCTGTTACCACTTATTTTGACACAGGGTAATCCTAGTGAATTTCTTCACTACTATAGTGATTTTCATCACTGGGAGCCTTGGATATTTGGGTGACTTATTAGAATTCATGGATTATGATGAGCTAGAGGGTTTGATGACATGTGGATGGATCATATGATATGGCTTCTCTTGATTAATTGGCTTCATCCTAATTTTTTAGTATCTCCTAAGGCATCTTCACATATCTCGAGGAAGCTCGAGGTTTCCTACCAATTTTGAGTTATTTTGCAAGTTCTAGGACTTTTCATGTCATGCCATGTCCTATATTTTGGATCTCTCACGATGTTTTAACATTTTAATACATGTGTCATCTAATTTGTGGGGACATCCACCTTGGAGGATGCATTACATAGCCATTGGGGTTTCTAATTGGCATCTATGAACTTTCTTGGACTTCCCTTGACTTGAGGATATGGTTAGAATAATTTGAGGATAAGGTTACAGATTGGAGACCTCACACATGACCATTGGAGCTAATTTTAAGGTGTTTGTCCCTTCCTTTCACATAGATGGTTGAGTGTTATTCACTCTCCACATGTTGAGGCTTTGTATCATTGATCCACTTTCTTGATTTGAATATGACGTCCACTTTGAAAATTACTTTGTGCATTTTATCATGTTCGTCGATGTGATGTCTCACCTTGAAGAAATATCTAGGAGATCACAAACCATAGATCTAGGGTTGCATTGCATATATTGACGACAACCTAACTTTTGGATCAGTTATCTTTTGACAAAGTGCCCAAAATTATTCTAGATCAATGCCATTAGATGAGAATAACTAAGTGATTCCCAAAATTTGTTCATAATAGAAAATCAAGAAAAAATTGACACAGTTATGGTGCTTTTAATATATGTTATAGAAAAAAATTCATTGCAATTTTGACCACTTGTTTGAGGAACACCCCACATATTTTGCTTGATATTTTTTCTTAGTTGTGGATTTCATTGTTGACATGTTCCCATGGTCAAGAGTGACCTATCTCTTGAGGCGACATGGTCTATGTTTTTATGCAACTTTTGGGGGATGTCCACCATTGGAGAGATACACATGCACCTTGGAGTGGATCCAGGAGGCCTTCATTACCTACTTTGAGGAGTTGGTTGTTGATATATCCACTTGGATATCTTTGGAGGTTAGATACTGAACCTTTAACTCATATTATTCCCTCTTTGATGGAGACATCCAACTCTCTTGTGTCTATTTCACTTGGATTATTGTACATGAGGCTTGAACAACCAATTTTTTTTTATGTATTTTGAATAAATAGTTGGAGGAAAATCACATTTTATCCCTCCCTATAAAAGATATATTGTTATTTTATTGTTAAGGAAGATGAGAAACACTCTATATAAAGAGGTTCCATTCCTCATTATCTCTCATGGTTTTATTTTTGTAGCTTTCACTCCTTGGAGCTTACTTCACATATCTTTCGCAGATCATATGGTATGTTAAGGGTTCTTTCTTTGAGGATGATTGTTGTCAATTTTCAAGCTTCTCTAGCATGGTCATTATTTGGTACATAAGGATTAATGGTGAAATGATAAAGTCTTGTACAAGCCTTCAACATCAATCCATTTTAGGGGTAAGTTTACCACTTGAAACGAAGATATTCTAGGGTTTTCTCTTCTTTCTTCCATTTTTGGTTTGGTGTTTATTTGGTGCCATGGTTTATTTTTCCTTGTGGATCCATAGGAACAGTATTAAGTAAATTTGTGAGTCCATAGTTGTTCTAGTTGGTGAAGGTTTTTCCATTAAATTTCCCTTCTTGTAGACCTTGATATCAATTGTTAATCTTAATAATCGGGTGAAAGAATATTCTTCCTTTTTCTTCTAATGCCTAATCCCTAATCCTTGAATGAAATAAGACAATTGTTAAGAGGATTTCTTATTGATCTCATAGGCCATTTGATTCACAATCACTCCATTTTCCTGACGGGATTTGACACTAATATCTACTTCCTTCCATAACCTATTATAAAACCCTAAAACTCCCAAAAAACTATTTTAATAATACTACTCTCAACATCACCTTGTGCCTTATTCCTTGGTATTAGTAATCCTACTAGGGATACCCCCCTTGAGCTACCCTAAATCTAAAAAGATAGTTTACTGAGGTGAATTTTTTTTCCTTTGAGTTGTACCTTGTGGATTAGGAATTTATCATTAAGTACAATTTGAGTGGTAACAAAACCCATGGCTCAATCCTCTAATTGTTTGATTTCTAGAATGAAGAGAATGATTGTGTGTTGTGTTGTTAGGTCAACACAAACACTAGTAAAGAAGCACTATTGGTATTTTGTTATTCCATGTTAATAACCATTAATCATTTCGTGTTGTTTGAACCTTATGGATTGATCCCCATAGATCATTTTATCAAAGAGATTGAACATTGGGTTTCTAAGAACCTACAAGAGTTTAATTCATTTGAAAAATTAGTGAAATTAATAATGAACCAACTCTTGTCATTTCTTGCGACATGTACGTTGTATCAATTCTTGGTTTGATCTTTGTATAAATGCACCACTAAATAGTTTTTTCCTTTCATTTTGTATCCATTCCTCTTGTTGATCATGGCCTTATTCTATCCATTCAAAGCATGGGAATTGCCTACATCCATTGTGTTGTACAATCAAATTTACCCACAATAACTCGATTTCAAACTTGTGACTATGTGTTATCTCATGTTTGTGATGAGCTCAATGATAATAAGAAGAGAATATCATCCTACATTTTGTTCGTATGTATAGTGGTAGAATTGAATGCATTGTAGACAAGGGAGTTGGGACTAAAACCATTTGAAGTTAATTAGATGAAATAGAGATGAGATCAATGATAATAAGAAGAGAATAACATCATGCATTTTGATGGGATGTATAGTGGTATAATTGAATGTGTTGTAGACAATGCAGTTGGGACTAAAACCATTTGATGTTAATTAGATGAAATAAAGGATTATTGTTATGTTTTGAGTTAGTTTCAGTTGAGAATAGAAATTCATAACAAAGGGCATTTGATTTTTTTTTCACGATTGTTTTTGCAGTATAATAAAATAAGCCAAGTATTAAAACCACTCAAACATAGAACCATTCAAGTATGTCAATAAATGAACAATTATTAAAACCACTCAAACATAGAACCATTCAATTATGTTAATAAATGAACAATGATTGAAGAAGTATGAACTCAATTGAGAATAATTGCATAGATACAACAATTTAAATTACATGGTAAGCATTTGTGTTGGTGAATTATATGGACTCTCAATCCCTCAATTAAAAATATTATGGTATCAAAGAAGGTTTAGAAGACTTAGAAAATGCATGCATGGTAAACACCCATAGAAGGTACTAAAACAATGGAGAATCATTTTTGTTAGGACTATTGTGGAGTAGAAAACCTAGAATGGATGGAATACATGATAAGGTGTTAAGAACCAAAATAGATCTGCAAAGATAATCACCACAAATGCTAAGTACACAATAGATTCACAAAGAAATATAGAAGAAACCACACTTTATTATATCAAAACCCTTGAGGTAGGGAAACACCATACAATGGATCCTATTATGGAAGGAATCATCTCCTGTTCACTTGCCTCTTTGAGGGGGAAACCTCCTAATGAGCTTCAACTCCAAACACAATACTTTTCTTCATGTCCCATTACATTTCTTGAACCCCTTTATATAGTGCTACCATCACCTAAGAACATTCAAGAGGAGGAATCTTCTAAAAGTAGAACCTTCTAAGAAGTCCTCTTACATTTATTATATCTAATTACTCATTTATTATATCTAACTACCATAGTGGGCCTTATTTAATAATATAGTGGACATATTCCACCTTGCATTGAATGGACTCCACTATTATCACTATGGGCCCTTTGGGCCTCCCCACTACCTCTCTAGCTACCTTACATTCCACCCCCCTTATGAAAGTGTTTTCCTCAATGCTTGATGTACAACCATATACGAGGGTCCTATGGATAAGTGTGGACCATAGTGCTGAAGTAGACTAGAGAACCAGGGTCCCATTGATAAGTGTGAACCATAGTGACGAAGTAGACTAGAGAACCAGGGTTCCATTGAGAAATCAAAGCCACCACGATGAAGTAGTCCAACCACCATTGTAAACCAAGGTCCCATGTCCAAGTGTTCATGTGAAGTCCACACAGAAGATATCAACACCTAATAACAAACTGAAAATGATGCTCCCAATACTGACACCTATCATGTGGATCCAAATAAGAATATCCATCCACATAGTGGGAAATGGTCAAAGCTAAATATGGAAGGAACAATACCATTGTATAATATGCATGATGGACATTGGTAATCACAACTATCTCCTGATGTAGTACATTGATGTTCTCTATAGAAGGTGGAGTAGAGTAATCAAATAAAATATGGAAGTGTTTGTCATCCCAGAAATAACAATTATCCATATACCAATCATCACAATCGGCCTCAAAATCATACCAAGCATATATTTCTTGATTATATTCATCTCTGATGTCTGCCATAATAAATATCTCCTACATTCTATCCAATGATTCTTGAATACTACGAAAACTATCATTGAGGTCGTCTCCGAGACCATCTACAAATTTATCCAATCTGTTATTCAATGTGTCATACAATTGAGATTTGAATGCTCCAGTAATTTGTAGAATTTCTTTGAGAGTTTGAGAGGAAATAGTCATATAAGCACCCTATGAAAATTTATGAACTATGCAGTCCCGCTGCCATCTCGAAAAACGTCAAAAATAGAACAATAAATTACGACAGAAAATCGCGGATTTTTCCGAAAAAAAACCCTGAAAAACTGTTGAATTTAAAATGCTCATAACTTCACTTCCTGGACTCCGTTTCGGCTGATATTTTTTTTTAAATTGGGTATTTTTCCGAGAGGAATTCAAATATCCAATTGTTTTTGACAAATTAATCTCATAAATATTTATATATGAACCTGAAGTGCGCCGCCCTCTTTTTCTTCCATAAAAAATTTCTGCGAAAAGAGCAAAACATTTCTTCCCTTCTTTGGCCAAGGAAAGTGCTCTGAAACCAATTGTTAAGAACCGAAATGGATATGAAAATATAATCACCACAAATTTTGAATACGCAATAGATCCACAGAACAATATAGAAGATACCACACTTTATTATATAAAAACCCTTGAGGTAGGTCAACACCATACAATGGATCATATTATGGAAGGGGTCATCTCTTGTTCATTTGCCTCTTTGAGGGGGAAACCTCTTAATGAACTTCAACTCCAAACACAATACTTCTCTTCATATCTAATTACATTGCTTGAACCCCTTTATATAGTGCTACCATCACCTAAGAACATTCTAGAGGAGGAATCTTCTAGAAGTAGAACCTTCTAAGAAGTCATCTTACATTTATTATATCTAACTACTCATTTATTTTATCTAACTACCATAGTGGATCTTATTTAATAATATAGTGGACCTAGTCCACCTTACATTTAATATCCTCCACTATTATCACTATGGGCCCTCTGGGCCTCCTTACTACCTCTCTAGCTACTTTACATAAGGAGAACACAAAATCTAGGTTTTCTCACTTGGAGAAAAGCATTGCTATATTGTTATAATTGATAGTGTAGCTATTGGTGAAAAAATATAGAGAATATAACTGAGAAGGGATGTTGAATAAAGAAGGAAAGGAAGATGACAATATTCCACATGTTAAAAGATTAATGATTTCGATAAAAATTGCTCATTTTCTTCATCTTCCAATATTCCCTTCAAAGTTTAATTGAAGCTTTAAATACCCATGTTTAATGGAAAATTTAATGTTGAACTCTTGAATATATAATTCAAATGAATGGAAGTTTATTTTGTCCTTTATGAAATCCAAGAAACATAAGATGATCATACATGCTCTATTTTGGTGGGAGAGTTGTGTAGATGCATGGAGGTTAGGAAAGAAGTCTATCATTATGAAATGGGAGGACTTCAAGGCATTGATAAAGCATCAATTTTATCCCATATGATACGAAGAGGTTCAACTCATGAAGTCATGGTAACTTTGGCAAGAACAAATTCAAGGGGTGCAAGAACACACTTCTTAATTTAGGAGGAAATCCATCAATTTGGGTTTCTGTTTGGAAGAGTCGAGGGTGGTTTTGAAGTACCTTGGAATACGTTTTCAACCATATCCAAAGGTAGTCAGAGCTTCTTAGTGTGAAAATAATGGATGAGGAGAGTAAGAAGGCTCTCTATATTGAGTTTAAATATTCGAAGAATGGAAAACAACATATGGAACAAGATGGAACCAACAAGAGAAGAAACAAGAAAATGGTAGCCATAGATGAAAAACTTAGGGATCTTATTAGGCATTGCCAACATTTTCATGTGGATGGGAACATGGAAGAGAAGTGATGGAAAATTCATTTGGAATTGAGTCCAAAGTGGATAAAGTCAAAGAGAAAAGGAAAAGAATATACCAAGACAAAATAACAAGTGGTATAAAGCACCTCTAATATGGACAATGCCATAGTTTGCACCACATTGCAGTAGCCAAGCTGAGTGGAGATAAACATGCACTATTCAGAATCAATTTTCAAGTAAAGAACCAAAAGCTAAATTCTTTGTTTGAGAATGGTTCTCAAAGAAATTTAATTTCTGAAACATTAGTTTATGATCTTGGTCTAGAAACTTATGATCCAATGTAGCCAATTTCACTAGCTATATAGACAATCCATTCTAGAAGTAGATGAAGTGAAGAAATAGTTGCAATAGTTTTTGAAGCAGGGATTAATTCAGCCAAACACATCACCTTGTGGATCACATGTTATCATAGTACCATAGTGGGTCACATCTCATGCAGGTGTTAGAGACTTTGAAAAATATCTGACTACTAGCTAACTTGAGGAAATGTGAGTTTTATCAACACTCATCGGTGTATTTGGGGTATGTGATCAATGGAGGGGATCTCAAGATAGATCCCACAAAAATGGAGGCCATCATAAAATGGAAAGTTCTTACTAATTTCATTGAAGTCAAGATTTTTTTTTGGGATGCACAATACCTACAAAATCTCATAGGATCTTTTTCAATGGTAGATGTTGCACCACTCCAGGCTGTAACAAGCACTCGTAAGAGTTTCTAGTAGGGAAATAATTAGCAAAAATATTTTGACAAGATGAACTGAAATGTCATTCAAGCACCAGTTCTCACATTTCCAAACTTTCATAATCCTTTTGAAGTAGAGGCAGTTGCAAATGGGTATGTTATGGGAGAAATTTTTATGCAATGAGGTAATTTGATATGCTATCATTCTAAGATGTTTCACGGGGGAGTCTAAAATACCCTAAATATGATAAGGAAATCTATGCCTTGGTTAAATATGTTAAGAATTAGAAGCACTATCTAATGTGAAAGGATACCATTATACGCATTGATCATTAGCCACTACAGTATTTGCAGGCCTAGAGTAAGCTACAAAAAACTAGCATTACAAGTGGATGGGTTTTTTGCAGCAATTTCATCTAGTCTTGAAGTATAAGAAGGGAAGCAATAATAATTTAGAAAACATTCTTTCAAGACCACCCACATCGAGGATTACAACTTTGGGAACTCTTATGCACATGGATCGGTTTACCCATGATGCGTATGAATATGCAGACATAGAATACAAGGTCATCAAGGAGGTTTCTCGACAACTACAGTTCCAGATTCATGTAGAAGAAAGTGACAACAAGACATACTATCATATTTATAATGGGTTACTCTACAATCTAGAGAAGATTTGTGTTCCTAAAGTTGAAATATTGCATCTTATAAGAGAGGCTAACACCTCCAAAGTTGTATGACATTTTAGTATTGGGAAGACAATTGCTAACTTATAGAGGCATGTGTACTGACCCATAATGCAAGAATATGCAGTGTGTTATATTAGAGGATGAATACGTTGTTGTACTAGGAATTTCAATAATGGAAGGCAAGGTCTATACCATCCTCTACCTTTATCCCACACAACCTTGGGAGAGCATTTCCATGTGTTTTTTGGGTGGTTTTCGAATAACCAGGAAGAGACATGAATATCGTTTTTTGGTAGTTGACAATTTCATCAAGATGTGCATTCTTATCCCTTGTAAAATGACCATCAAAGGACAAGAAGAAACAAGCGTGTTCGTTCAGCAAGTCTGGTTGCACTTTGAGATACCAAGGAGAATCATTTCAGATGGGGATACCATATTTTTTAATTTCTTTTGGACAACACTTTGGGAGAATATGGACACTAAGATGGAAACTATTTTTATTTAGATATTTTCCATTTTGTCCCTTGGAAGTTGTATATGGATAGCAAGGAGGAGTAAGGGAGGGAATCATAGGATCATTATTAAAAGAAAATAATTTTGTTAAAAATACTAAACAGATCCATTTGTAAGTACATGAGATGCTAAAGAAGTCACAAGAAAACTATAATGCTAAATAATATCAACACAAAACTGAGAAGTCATTCAAAGTGGTAGACAAAGTTTGGTGACCGTTGAACAAGGAAATACTATAAGGTCCTGGTAATAAGATCAAGGCTTTATGTTATTTCTATTTTTAGGTATTGGAGAAGGTGAGAGATAATTCCTACAAACTTAGTCTATCCCCATACATGTGCACTTACTGAGTAGTCAATGTGGAGAATTTGAAAGTCTATGAGCATTCCATATTGGATTGGGAGGAGGTGCAGGTACTACTATGATAGAGGAGATAACACTAGATGATTAGGAAGAGTTGGCATAGTACACAATTTTTCAAAGGAATTCAAGAACTACAAGACAAGGGAAGCATGAACTTTCCCATATTGGGTTGAAAGGACAACTTCTATGCAAAGAAATATGGTATTCTATGGAGAAGGTAGAGGAAATATTTTCTCACCTCATTCAATAAATATTTTGGGGACCAAAATCCTTTATAAATGGGGAGGTATGATCCATATTTGATCATTATATAACTTGTCATCTATCTTGATACATTCTAGGTGGGAAATATTGGAGGATTTGACTTGCAAGGGAATTTTAGTGGTAGATCATAGTTTGGAAAATTGGGGTCTGGTTGAGGCATTGAACAATTTTTTTTGGTTTTAAATTTAAAAAAGAAAATTCCCATGCCCACAAAATATATCTACACATCGATGTCTTTCCAATGGTGAGAATATTTCCTCAAATGGAGCTTGTATGCGAAAGTTATGCATCTTTCAAATTCACCTACCTTGTTGACCACAATGGTACTAGTGGATGTCACGTCATCCCTAATTATTGAAACATATGGGGCTATCCATGTGTGAAATTTCAAAAATATTATAGAAGGTCCAAACTCAATCACTAATTGAGGGTTGAGGAAGTCCAAACCCGAACCATATACAACTATCGGTCTATGTTAAATATCAGGCCACAAAGAAGAGAAATGGTTCCATTCTTTAGCATGGTAATTGTTCCATAGTTGAGTAGATCATATAGGAGTGGTAATTTGAGAGTATAATGGAGGAGTAAAATATTATATAACAACCATACAAGCCATAGTGGTAAAGGAAACTCCATATTGAGTGCATCTTTCTTTGTATTTGAAACTGAAGAAAAGAAAGAAGAGCGTAGGCCTCACCTTCTAGATAGATTTTCTCCCATGATGGGTTTCTCGGGATATAACTTGTGATCATTTGTGTGTGGATGGTGTGTTTTTTTTCTCATCTCTTTCATTTCCATATTTCATTTAATTCATAAATTCAGGCTAAACTTACTAATTAATTAATCTCGGATCTAAGGAAAATTAGTTTACAGAGTCTAAGAGTTTAGAATATTATAAGATCTATTGTGATGAATTGTTCCATTGGAATATCCATGGTAGTTTACAGATCATGTATATAAATAGGCAGCTTACATATTTTCAAAATTTTGGACTCTGATTTCGAGCCTTGACTATATGCAAGTCAAAATAGTAAACCCTAATTTCATAAGAAATCTAGGCAATTTTGCATGGTCTTTGAACTAGTTGTGGCTTAGATGAAATACTTAATCTCAATAATGTTTTATTTAATTTGGTGAGAATATAGAGTAAGGTTTCCATTACAACAAATCCAAATTTTATACCTTAAATCCAAAGTATGAGAGCACACCGATCAATATAATAGGTATCTCTTGACGCATAAATAAACTCTCAAAATTTCCATGCATTGATGCTAGACTTGGGCATAGGGTTCAAACTCTATATCAATTTCTAAAATTTGGGGTGATTGTAGAATAATATATGCTTTACAACATTGTCAAAACTAAAAATATTATTCGAAGGTATGAGAGCGCAGTGATGAAAATGTCAAAGAATTGTTGCTCTTGAAAATATAGAAATAAGCCGCATAAATGAAAGTAAACGATTTTGGGTGTCTAGGATTGAAAAAACCCAAGGGGTTGTATAAAATCAAAATTTGATTCTTAAGATATCTTAACAAAATCTTACTTATAGATTAAGAAGTTAAATAATGATAAAAAGTCAATATAGGAAAATCTATAGGAACTTACCTACAAGGAAGCATTGATTGATAACGAAAATATAACCAATCCAAATTAATTAGAGAAGTTGTTAGATGTATAAATTGAAATTGTGGAGAAAGGAACCATTACAAATCCAATCAACATCAGAAATAAAAAAATGAAAATATGGTTGAAGTAAGCATATCTTCAAATGTCGAAGTATAAATGATGGAAAATCCAAGTATCTCTACCAATAAAAAGTTAATGATCAACAAGGCGACACAAGAATATGAAGAAGGCCTAATGCCAAAAGTTAAATATGAAATCAACACAAGTATGATAAGAAAATATCATTTTACAAATACACCTTATCAACGTCCTAATCACAAGATTCAATTCCTTAACCAATCAGTGTATCAACATTGCTTGGAGTAAAGATAATATTCAACCTATAATTCAAAAAATATTAATTATATTATAATGGGGTCACAAAATAGAAGACATTATGGGAATCACAAAACAAAAAGTTGGGAACTATATGGATACATAATGGCATAGAGGACTAAATTACAAAGATTTGACCTAGTTGCAAATCAATAAATTTTTTCAATGAGATCATATCATCCTCTATCTTCAACCTTAATCATGAAAAATAATGAAAAGCCCTTGCATGACTAAACGGTGATGTAACCTTTTCCATAAAATTATTTGAGGACAAAGAATTATTAAAGGGAGGGACAATGTAATGAAAATAAATAAATAAATAATAATAATACATAACCTAACTAAGTCACATGACCTATTCAATTATCATAATTAGTCACAGCATGTAGCTAAACCATCACATGTCATCGTATCTATCATTTTATCATGTATCATCATTAGATCAAATATTTAATTATATATTATTGGTCCAATATGCATTTCAACTCATTGTCCTTCTTATGTTGGATATTCAATAAATGAACTTCGTGTTCATTACATATATATAGGTTGAACCATCCACCCAAGGTATGTTGTAGACGAGTACGTCATAGGTGACACGTTCAAACCTTGTAGGAAAACCCTTGAACTTCTTTGTATTTTCTCGATGATACCCAATGTAAACCTATTAAGCCTCATTACAATGTATGATGCAATAGGGACATCGAGTGAGATATAAAATTGAGACAATTAACATAACATATCAACCAAAAGACCATATGTATGAAGATCAAAATACTCTACCACTTGAACTAGGTCATTGAACTGTCTAGTATAAAACTTTGTGTAACAACCTCATATTTCATCCATCCTCATATTTCATATAACAATTAATTTATGTTAGTTTATAACATAGATGACAAAAAATGAGTACAAATTGAGGGGGGTTTCCAATATTTGGGTCTTATCAACTCCTTGAAAAGGGGTGAGAAATGCCAAGGTATTGATTTTTCCTTTTTCTTCCCAAAGCTTGAAGTATACATATAAATCTTAGAAAATTAATTGTATAATATTTCGTAAAAGAAGCACATACTCGTAAAATTTCTGTGTCGAGTGATGTCACGGAATTGGGGGATTTCTCTTCTGCCATTGCTACTACCATAGTGGGCCATGGGAGGAACTAATACATTGCTTCTATGACATTTTCCGAGTTGTTTGCATGATTGGGGCTTCAGGCATGCACTCGCACTACTCTTCCAACACTCTATGCATAGTGTTTGGAAAGGTGGGCATTTTCTTTTTAGATTGTCGAGCGTTGAATTGTGACATTGAAACGTTTTATCCAGCTAAGTTGGGCTTTAAATATTGTGTGGTCATGTGGAGATGGCGATTTTGATCTCAATTGCTACGTTGCTGGACGTTGATGGAGCTTTGAGGGGTCGAGGTTATCAAATGAATTCATATACACTTATTATGCTAAGCGATTGTAGGATGCATCTCAATCGCGTATATGTTACGTTACCAATGATAAATCCATCCTAATGTAATTATAGGAAGTTACAACTCAATCACTTAAGTCATAAATGACTAGTGGTAAATCCTATGGGATACAAAGTTACAAAATTGATGTGTGAGCATCAAAGCATTTTGATGATACCAAGTTTGCAAAAAGCGGAAAGCTCTATCGAACTAAACACTAAGAATGAGGTGGCACAAATAGTTTCGGGGTGCATTATGGACTAAATGGTTGTCTATTGATATGCAATTCTATATGAAAATTTTTAAATGCAACAACAAAATACAATACACTGACACATAAGAATAAAACACTACGCAATCTAAAATATGTAGAGAATGAAAGAGAAAAATACTAGAATTGAAAAGTAAATGACCATCTATTGTATTTTCAGCAAGACACCCTTTTTATCAGACTAGGCAATTTTTTGTTTACAGCAACAACAAGAGACTTGCTATTTTTATTTTTTACCTACAAACGTCATTTCTAATTATCATTGATTGTATTAATTGACCTTCTAACATAAATTATGGAGTGCCTTGTCTTACTCGACTGACGAAGGATTTTTATTAATAAACTTCCTCACGAAACTAACATGCTAATTATTTATTAGGAAATTGTTATACATCCTCATGCTGACTAGCGAAGGAAGATGGACACCATGTGTCCCAATTTCTCCATGTGTAGATCTGGAAGCATCCCCGCTTCTGCCAACAAATGAAGAAATTTGCACTGCATTTTCTCAAATTTACTTTCTCGAACTATGTCAGGATCATATCTTAGTGGGCACAGTTGGTGATGTTTTCCTTTGAATTGGTGTTTGTCCCACAAGAGCCATAGACAATATTTTGGGTGAAAGAATAATGACATGTGAATTTTATGAGGCCTTCGTTTTGCATGCTCTAGTGTAGTTGGTAATGCAACAACTACCTAAATATGACACTGAGCGAAAGTGTGGGTATAATAGTGTGCTCAATGTTGTTCTTGTTGTTGATGTGCAAACCCAACTCAGGACTAATCATCCAGTGCTTCATTATCTATGTCAAAATTAACCTTACATGCAATATCCCAAGAAGAAAAATGGGTGTTTCCAATACACCATGTCTGATTAACTGCTCCAACTCATAATGGATGCCTCTGCAGATGATTTGTCCCTGCTATACTGCATTTGTAAGAATTTTGTTTGGATGAAGATTTCTCAATAACACGTTTGGAAAAAGAGGAACTGTCAAACAAAGAGTTATAATATGATGGCAATTGTGTTGGACTACATCACCTGTTGGCGGAGACTACTGGAAAAAAAACTTGTTTTGGCATAAGAAATGTTGGGGATGCAAAAGGAAAATCTAAAGGTGGAGTAGGGCCAAAATTTAGAAGTTGGTTAGGTTGGTGTGCTATCACATCAGTCTCTTGGGGAGAGAGGCGGTATGAAGGGGTATTGGGAAAAGAGGCTTCTAGAATGAGATCAATTATGTGGTCAATAGAGTAAGACAAAGGAAATCATGTGGTTTGGGGAAATGAATTGACGACTTATGGGAGTGGGGGAGCCATTTCCCGAGGTGATGGGTTGGTCAGATGGTCTGGTTTAATGGGGCGCACCAAACACAAGGAAACATATTTGTTCATATTTACTTGTTTAAATGTTGCTTGTCCAGTGAGAGGTTGTGTGGAGTGAGGGGTAGAGGAGGTGAGAAAATAGGTGCATACCTCATGTTGCGGGTGGTATTTATGGAGTTTAGCATGATAAACAACGTTATGGCCTTGTTGGTAGGGGATTCTACGCAATAGGTCAACACAATCTAAAGGAGAAACATCACACACTATAGTATCCCGGAAAGGGCCAATAAAAAATATCATCGCACAACACCAGGAGACAATGAGGCGCGAGCCTTCCTATTGTGCCCACTCGATATGATATGGTTCAAGGTGTGGAGTAGTTGGGAGTTGTAGGCATTGGAACAAGTCCTCGGCAATGAGGTTCTTTTGGCTTCCATTGTCCAGGATGAGAGTAGACAATTTGTGCTTAATTTCACAATTGTGTGTAAATAGGGGCACAAGAAAGGTGTTGTGTTTATGGGTGGACATCAGAATTAGATATGGGTCAACTTCTATAGGATTTTTTAGAGAAACGACTTCAGGACACTAGGGCACCATTCTAGGTGTGGAGGTAGAGATAGGGTTAACCTGAGAGGGGCCAATAGTAGAAGGGTGATATCTGGGTTGGGGTGAGAGTATTAGAGGAGCCACTTTACGCTTGATGTCCAAGGCCCAAAGAAAGGCCTTGTCCAAGAAAGAACTTTCAAACAAACCGACTTCATGAAGGATGCTTAGCAATAAGCCAGAATTGAACTTGATAATCAATACCTCTTCTGGATTGATGATGTGGAACTGGAGGAGGTTATGGAAATAGCCTAGCGGGCAAAAGCACTCTTCGAGAGCTTGACATAATCCATCCCATGTCTTAATGTGTGGTCTTTGTGTCTCGACCAGGTTGCCTCTATCCATGACCTAGGAATAAGTCTCGAGCCGAGTGTCCCACCATGTCTACGCAATTCCCTGAGTTGGAGATCGACGATCTGAAGCTTCCTATCTTCTGTCATCTCAAGACATGTATGGAAGTATCTGGAAATACTGCGAAGCTAAGAGTCAACATTCTCGCTATTCATTCGGCACACAAACTTTGGTAATTGGAAGCGTGTATCAAGCTGCATGGGTGTTGGAGCTTTGGGTTGTTGCAGACGGAGTAACTCTTGGATAGCCATCGTTAAATTCTGAATGGAAGTTGTGGCAGTGGATGTGGAATTATGTGTAGAAGGCTCTCTTCACAATGACATAATTTTCATTCACCACGAATCTTGATTTTTCACTGGATGTTGGAGAATGGTGAAAGATGAACGTACTGGAATCCCTGAGGAGGGCACATGGAAGTCGAAAGACCCTTGGCTTTGAGAAAAAAAAATTGTTGGATGACCTATTTTTTGAATTCCATGGCTGAGCAAAAGTTGACTTGGATCGAGGCTCTCATACCAATTGATCTGCAATTCTCTATGCAAAATTTAAAATGAAACAACAAAATATAGACTGTCACACAAGAATAAACTAAGCATTTTCTGGCGAAAGTTTTTTATTAATAAACTGCATGACGGAACTAGCATGCTAATTATTTATTAGAAAACTGTTATACGTCCTTGTCCTCACGCTGACTAGCGAGGGAAGATGGAGGCCCTCTCTGGTGGCCCATTTATTGTCTTTTTGAAAATCATTAACTGAGAACCCGATGATAATGAAGACGAGTGTGAAAATAATGCTTGTTGAATGAACAAGGCATATCTTATACCAACGAACACTGTCCTTTAAAGAGTTGAAACGACGATGAGGAGGAGACAACTTATCAGAGAGCTCTTTGTGAACCCTTAAAATTCGAATCATAAGAGATAAAGGTTATATCGAAAATTAGGCTGTGGAACGAATATTTAGATGAATAAGCCAACGTCTATGTGGAGAATGAACGGATGCCCATCGGTGGTTGTTGCGGAAACATCACGATTACACAGTTATGAAAAGTAAAATAGGGAATTAGAAGAACGTTGGGAGATGCAGTTACCATGAGAAGCAAACAAAAAACGTTAGCCACGGGAATTACGGCACCGGAAGAGATAAAAGCAAGCAAGCAACGGAGCCGGCCGAGAGAATGGAGATGTAATAAACCGGAAAAATTACAAGTGTAGAAGGCCGAGAGTAATGTACTGTTTTTATCATGTTGTATATTTATTGTGAAATTTGTTTAATGGGCAAACACTATGCACCTAACAGTCGCAGACTAATATATGATGTATATACTGCTAGACCGTACGCTGTATCTAGTAGGGAGGTTGGTCTAAACGCCAATTAAATAAATTTTATGATCAGTTTTTAGCAATATATTATTTGATTTGCAATTTCGATAATCTGCATCGGTTCAGAGATCGCAAAACCTATAAATTATAAATTGGCTCAGTGAAATCAAGTTCAGAGACACCAAAGACTCAGGGTGTAGTTATCAGTTACTAAGATTGTCCAGTGGAATCAGGGTTTTGAATTTCCGGCGAATTGAGTAGTGGAAAATTCACCGAAAACTGATCAAATAAAATGGGGCGTTTTAGCTAGACTTTAGCCGACGTCGGTCAAAAGTCACATTTATTAATCGTCCTTCTATTAAGCTGGTTATTCTGATATGTGGAGTGGAGTCAGATCTTTTTGCACCGAAAATGGTCAGATCTTTTTGAACCAAAAGGGTGCACGCAAAATTCTAAAGCAAAGAAAACGTAGTGTTGATAGCGCCTACATTTATTCTAAACCCTCCCCAACTAGGTTTTCTTGTTTAAGGGCAGGTCGTAGAGTGAATTATATGAATTCCAAATATGCAAATCCAGTAAGAGAAACGTAAATAACACTGGAACATACATTAAGCAGAGCAGTTAGAATGGATAGATGGGGATACTTATTACTGACCTGGAAGTAGCGTATTCGTAAGGCTTGCCGGTTGCTGAAAAGACAATGACTCCCACTTCCGCATCGCACAGAATCCCCAACTCTCGCGCTTTCTTCATCAGTCCGTTACGCCGCTTGCAGAAAGTGACTTGCCTGCTCGTACAATTCTCAATGCGTCTCACTACTAGTTTTCCCCGCCCCATTCCCAGTTTCTTTCTCCACCGAAAGCCCACAACGGCTCTCTCTCTCTCTATATATATTGAACTCACCACAACCATGGAACCACCGAAAGCCCACAACGGCTCTCTCTCTCTCTCTATATTGAACTCACCACAACCATGGAACTTCCCGATTCCCAAATCATGTAATCTGTTTCCCAGTAAACAAGGTCAATTAATTTCTCAGATACAAGCGTTTCAAGCATGAAGTGATGCCCAGACTCACAGAAGATTTATTCACCGGCCTTATAACTGCAATTTCTTAAACCTTGAAAGAACATCCGTCATCACCGGCCTTGTAATATACTCAGAACGAGAGATGCATTACCTAGGATCAGAAGATAAAGTAACTAAATTGGGTTTTTGAATACTGTCCCCAGGCAGTCTGAACCTGCAGGCGCAGTCATTACTGTTCCAGTTCCCGGTTATAATGGTGCTAATGTTGCGTAAAATAAGCTAGAGGGAATCACTTCATTTGGTTGTGTAGAGTAGGTGTATCTCTGAATGATGTCATTTGTCGCTGTTCTTTAGGGAGGCGCACGCGAAACGTGTGCCTGTCGAGTACTTTGAGACTTTTATTTACCAAGGCAACAGCCGTCCGGTGCAGGTTTTTCTACTCTCT
>SNQJ01S0011455.1:41149-76954 GCA_010110895.2 Picea sitchensis | reverse complement strand
TCTTTCTAAGAAAATAAATCCATGTGTTCCTTGAAAAATCATCTATGAATGAAACATAATACATAGATTTACCTAGGGATGGAACAGGAACAGGTCCAAACACATCATTGTGTATCAACTCTAAGATCCCCTTTTCTCTTGTAGCACCAGATGGGAATCTTACTCGATTCTGTTTAGCATATATGCAATGTTCATAGAAATCAAAATCCAGAGTGCAATTTGACATACCTTCAACCATACCTTTACCGTGCAGTGTTCGCAGGCCCTTTTCTCCAATATGCCCCAGCCTTTGATGCCACATCATGGTCTTCTTTTCTGGGATAGCATTGATCTTGTCTCCTTCATTTCTCTACTTAGGGACAACAGAAGTGTTACACCCATTATTATAAGTGCTTCCCAGAAACTTGTATAGAGTTCCACAACGAACTCCCCTCATCAACACCATTTCTCCTCGTACCATCTTGCAAGTGTTCTTTCCAAATACAGTATCCACTCCTTCATCATCCATCTTGCTTACATATATTAGGCTCCTAGCTAGTTTTGGAATGTGCAAAACCCTAGGGAGAGTTCTAATCCTTCCATATTTTAGCAACAACTTAACCCCTCCACGTCCCAAGATTTTTGTTGTCGAGTCATCTCTTAGGAATACATCACCACCACCATATTTTTCATATTCAAAGAACCACTCCCCGTGAGGAGTCATATGGTATGACGCACCTGAGTCGATTAACCATACATCATGGTCTGCATGTGTACTTGTAGATGCCAGGTAAACATCACCTCCTTCTTTAGTTGAGGTTTTATCCTCTGTGGAAGAGGTACTATCAGATCCCTTTGGTTTATCAACCTTCTTAGACTTGCAATCTTTCTTATAATGCCCTATTTTACCACACTTCCATCATTTCCTCAAAGATTTTCCTGGAGACTTAGATCTACCTGTAGATTTAGATCTCCACCTAGAAGGCTTACCAGGGATCCTGTCTTGGGTACGCCCTCTCATAAATAAAGCATCTGTGTTTTGACCATCCATGCTTTTTCACCTCATTTCTTCAGATAACAAGGATGCAACTACATCCTCATACTTCAATGTAGATTGAGTGGTACTACATATTGCTACAACCAGATTATCCCAAGAGTCTGGCAAAGAACATAACAAAGTAATACACTTATCTTCCTCTGCAATCGTAATATTAACAGAGCCAAGTTGACTTACCAGAGTATTAAAGGCATTTAGATGTTCTGTCACGGAATCTCCATCTTCCATACTAAGATGATACAACTTCTTTCGAAGAAACAATTTTTTTACCAGGGACTTTGATTGATACAAATTCCTCAACTTATCCCATAGTTCCTTGGCTGTAGATTCTCCTGAGACATTCAACAAAACCGAATCTGCCAGGCAGAGTGGAATAGTACTCCTTTCTCTTCAGTCCAACTTCTCCCAATCTTCCTTCGACATACCAGTAGCTGGTGTACTAGTAGTTTGTGTACTGGTAGGTTGTGTACCAGTAGCCTCTGTGCTAGTAGACAGTGTACTAGTAGGCTGTGTACGAGGATCCACAACGATCCATTTTTTTTTGTCTACAAGAAGGTCCTCCATCTTCATCTTCCATACCTCAAAGTTTTTGCCATTGAACTTCTTTATCTTGATTCTAGATGAGCTCACCATTCCTCTTTATATATTGGAATCTCCACTGCAAAAGCTCCCACTAAACCTAGGTTTATCACAGACCCAAGATAAACTTGATATATCAAGACCGAGCCAGACCCTCAACAACAAAGGCGTCCATATGAAGCCAAAAACGAGCTTTGATACCACATGTAAGTTTCAAACTTGTGAAGTAAAGCAATGCATATAGATTCTTAAGAAAAACAAAATTTAATAAATGGCTCATTCACACAGTACACAAAGATTTATACTGGAAACCCTCAACCGGGAAAACCTTTATTATATTCATTATATATAATTTCACCATTCAATATACAATATATATACAATGTTTATAGGTATTCCTTAGATACCAAAACCCTAATATATTCATCCGGGATTAATTTACAAAACCTCTAAAAATAGCAAAATCCGCGCCCAAAACAATTTTGGGGCGCTTCCCCGAACGCTGCACATAACGAAGGGGGGGCATACCTTCCCCCCCTGGGACCCCCCTAGGAAAGTACCCAACGCACACAACATGAACATAGCACTAGTACAAGGGATCGTCAGATGCAGTTGCCATATCTGACGCGCCCACACACACACATGCAAAGAATATAACACATACCCAACAAAAATAACATCACAAACTTGAAGGGGAGAAATATCACACAATACCTCATCTTTGAAATGATTGATGTTGTAGGGAAGATGACACTGTTGGCTGACACGATTATCTCTTCCTTGGCGAAGCCAGCTGATGGTGTAGGGCTTAGGGTGCGGTGTCGTTGCCAGGTCCAGTCGGTTTACAACCTATGTTGAAATCAGGTTCTTCTTACTACCATTATCAACAATGAAATGAAGTGGAGCCCCCTTTACCCACATCTGCGAGTGAAAGAGGCGTTCCCCTTCCTTTGGTTCTTCTGGTTCGCTTGGCCAGACTTTGGCGGTAGCGACAGTGGAACTAGGTCCAACATCGATAATTTGCTTCCCTCCTTCAAGATTTGATTCGGAATCAGAATTGGCTTCTAACTCAGAATCCTTTAATTCGACCATGAGGGACTGGTTGGAGTAACATTCTTCGATGTTGTGCCACAAATTTTATGGTACTCACACAATTTTCCTGTGTCCTTCTTTGTATTCTCATTGCCCTTCTTGTGTTCGGCTTGGACTAGTTCTCCCGAGGGAGACAATCTTGACTTGGTCTGTTTTTGTATGGGTTCGGGCTACCTTTGAACTCTTTCGTCTGTGATGGGTTTGCAGATCCAAACTCTCACCTTTTCTGCTTAAATTTCTACTCGATCTTGCAGTGTATCTATAAGTCATTCCCAATGAGGCGATGTACAGAAACTCCATCTATGTTTGAATGTATCTATTCAAATAGTCACGGTATTTGAGCACCAGATGATGCTCAGAGGATTTGATACCTAATTTGGTGCGTAGGGTATGGAAAATATTGGTGAAATTTGGTACTGTCTGGTCCCTTTCTTGACGTAGGGTGGTCCATCTAGTGTACTGGTCCTCGTAACTTCCAACATGGTAGTACTATTCTTTAATGGCACCCCAGAAGGAATCCCATGTAGGGGCCACCGCAAACATTGCAGATTCATCTTCGACCCCTTTCTCAGAGTAAGTATCCCACCAGTATTTAACAAGGGGAATGGCCTTGAGGAGTGCAAAAGTGATCTTTTACCTCTCAAAAAAATTGTGGACCGAAAAATACCCTTTGAGCAGATTCAACCATTTATCTAAAACATCTGCATCTATCAATCCTTCAAATAATGGAATATCAAAATTTACTTGTACCTTGAAGGGGTTTACATGGCCACTTGATGAAGATGCTTATCTGGTGGGAAACCGTCGAAGGATCTGCATGAAGTTTTCCATCATTTCGTTCCTTTGTCGCGCGAGGGCTTCCTCAAGCAACATTTTAATAGGATATCCTTCTCCATCATATTTCTTTTTGTCCCCCATGGGTTTTTGTCGGGCTCAGAGCGACCAATATTGCAATGAATCTATTGTTTCGAGTCCCAACTTCTTGTACCCAGATCTTTTCAGGGACATGCACGAAGAAAAATAAATGAAGAGAAAACCACTTTGATACCACTAATTTGGATTTAGGAGTGGAACAAACTAATTAACAGACTGAATACAATAAACACAGAGATATGAATAATAACACAGATATCTAGTGAACAATATTTTCTATTGAATAATGAAATAGGTTGAAACTGTAAAATTGCAGAACTGAAACACTTGCTCGAATGGTGGTAGCTATCTCTGAGAAGAGATGTGGTTGCTACGTGCATCCATATGAGAAGAATGAATTACAATGAGGCTCTAGAGGCCTTTTTTATATTAATCATGAATTCCAAAACCCCAGACATCCAAAAACCTAACCCTAGGAGGAGAAACGTCAAACGTTATGTGGGCACCTATGCGTAAGTTAGTACCTCAACTTCCCGGGGTCATAACTTTTAGGTGTGTGATAGCCCGTTGGAAAGATATTTTAGAGAAATACACATTATGTCATCAAACTCTGTCTCTATCAATAGTTTGATTGTGGCAAGCCAAAAAACATTGTTTAGGCCTCCAAAACGGCCCTAGAAGTACAACAAGATGTGATGACATGAAAACATACAAAATAATCCAGTTGGATTAGATGAGAGGCCAAAAATATCCACCTAAAAGATGTGTAGGGCTTCACACAACCCCATAAGTGTAGAACCCGCAATTAGAAAGAAGTACAGAAGAATTTGTTAAACTAAAACTGAACAAGAGGAGCCAGTTGGAATAGGTGGGTGGCCGCCAATAGCCAACTGGATCACTTTGGGAATTTTTACATCAGAACATTTTTCACCCACAATCCTCAGGATTTACGAACTTCTGAATAATCGGTAATCCGATGACACGTGTCCCAAATGACAAACGGTTAGGATTTTATCTGGAGTTTGGGACTTCGGGAGATTCCCTACTCCACGCAACAATCACCAACCTCTTCCAGAGTGCTGAATCTCTGAACTTTCATGAGATCTATGGCTCATGCTCACCTATGCACAAATCCAATGGTTGGGATCTAATATTATCATTTCCTCTTCTCCTCTAGTTTGGGGTCTAATCCAATGGCCTAGATTTGTGCTCATAAAATCCAATGGTCGATGCTCCTCCCAGTTATCTAAGACGTAGATTAACTCTGGGGCTTCAGAGATTTTTCCTCCTTTTCAACAAACTCTTGAAAACTATTGAAGTAGCGAAGTCTGAAGGACTTCAGGGTTTAATGGTCATGGTCCTTACCTTTATCTGATGACTAAAAGAGAGTTTGTCTTCTCCTAAATAGATATCTTCCATTCTATTAAAAGAAAATATACTTCTCTTCTCTTTGGGTACTTACTCCCGCTATCACTCCTCGATCTTCTATCATCTTAATGAATTGAACTCGGGAACACACCTTGTGATTCCCTTCTGAGTTTGGGACTTGTAAAATTCACTTGCGCACTCCTTGTGCTTTCTCTCCTCAGAGTGTTTTCCAGTCAAAAGGACTCGGACCTCTAGCTCACGTCTTGCGCTTCTCCTGCAGTTTATAACTTTAGTAAGTTCTCTCCTTCTGCACTCCTTGTGCAGGCCCTGTGCACACTTGTGTTATTTCTCCTGAGCTTGGAGTTCTTTAACTAAAAAGGGGCTCGACCCTTTTCTCCCTCAGATGACTTCTTGTTGCCTCCTAGCACCTGCGCTCTTTCTCCTGACCTTGTGAACATTGTTAGAGTGTTATTTTAGATGACTTCTTGTGCCCTCATGGCACTTAATCTTCCTTATGATCTTGATCAACACTTAACGAAGTGTTGGATCTGTGCACTCTTTACACTCACCTCCTGAGTCCTGGACTTTATAGGATCACCTATGCACCCCTTGTACTTACTCTATGCACACTTGCACTGACCTTCCCTTGAGATTTTACACTTCTCTAAGTGTAGGCACACTCCTTTCGCTCACTCTATGCACTCTTTGAACTATCCCTTCTAATATTTGTGACATGTTTTGTTGTGCCTAGATGGCATTCTCTTCCCGAACTCGAAACTGAGTTCCTGTGCACTCCTTACACTGGCTTCTTAGAGTTTTCCAACAATTATGGTTTGCACTCCTTGCACTATCATTAAGAACCCAAATACTCAAAAACTCACACAGATAGGGATGTCTATATATTCCTGCAAAGGGAATAATTCATACATTCATGACATTCATAAATATACACAAAAAACATTCAAAAACACACATTCAGAAACAAAATACACATACAGAGACTCATATGTAGGGAAATATGCCATTGTATTAAATATGGATTATTTGTCCATTGTTTACAAGACTGGACTTCGGCAGAGTCAGTTCTTCTCTCCTCTTCTCTCTTCTCTTGCTCTTCTCATGATTTTCTCTCTTCTCTAATGATCTCTAATTATCTACTGATCAAATGCGCTAATGCCTTATGATCTATACACATTGTTCTTTTACAAAAGAGGGGCTTCTCAAGCGTTCTTCCACCTACTTACATTAAATTACAATTAATCTACATCTAGTCTGAATCAGATCTAGATCCATCTACCTGTCAGCCATTAAAGGCAACTTACACTCAACCTTACACAATACAATGGCTCATCCCTCCTCAATCCTTTCAAACTTTAATTACATTAAATTTTAGATTTAAACTCAAAATGATAAGGTTGGCGCTGATCTCTCCTCGGGATCTTCTCCCTCCTAGTTCGTTGTTTCCCTGGTCGCTGACGTGCTGTTGATGTTACTACATCAGTATTCATTCTGGTATCAAAATATGCATTCTCTCATTACCACCATTAACATGACATGGTGGTCCTAATTTATAAATATAACTACCAAGAATAGTACAAAAAGATCAACAATATTGGAATACTCGGGGGGGGGGTGAACTAGTATGTGCACTTTTACCAATTTTAACCACAATATATATTCTTCAACTTTATCAACAATATTTAGTACTTTATCATTAATTTATCATCTATGATTACATTCAATATATCATAAGCATATAATCATAAGGAACATCACATTAAATACAAAGTACAACAGATTTTACATGGAGACCAAAATGGGAGAAAGTCATAGAATGCTTTATTATATATTGTCAAGAATACATTCATTGGAATCAAAAACTTCCCATTTGTCCAACTACAATTGGAAGGAGGCTACAACCCCCTATTTAGAGGTTCCAACCAAAAGGAATCTACAACTACCTAAATTCTCTGGCTCCAACCAGAAGGAGGCTACAACCCCCTGATTCTCAGGCTCCAACCTGAAGGAAGCTCCAACTGACTTTGTTCTGTGGCACCAATCAGAAGGAGGTTACAACCCCTATTCCTTGCCCCATCCCTCCTCTCTGAAATATAAGTGTAGACCAAACTGTCACTACCAAAGTCACTTCCATTAGCACTTCCATTGTCATTGTAGTTTCCACTATCACATCAACCTATAACCTATTAACCCTCCATTGAATCCAACCTGTCACTATCACCAACCTATCACTGTCACCAACTTGTCATTTTCACTAATACAAAACCATATCATTGATCACCAAGAACACTTCTCAACCAGATCCTCAAACATCACCAAAACATGCCTCTACCAAGCATGTACCAAGATCACAAACATATCATCACAATATGTGTATCTCTACCATGTATCGAACCTATACCATACAATGTGCCAAACATGTACCATACCATGTATCCACCTTGTACATCAATGCATGTACCATGTACCAAACCGTGCATCGATCATGCACCAAAAACTGTTCCATACTATGTATCAACCATGTACCATATCATGCATCAAACCTGTGCCATACGATCAACCATGTACCAACATGTACCATGAGATGTGCCTCAACCATATACCATATCATTCATGATATGTCTCAATCATCCCCTATACCATGTACCATAATATATCAATAATGAAGTTCCTCAATAAAGTACCAAATCATTTACCAAGATCACCAACAAGTGCCTCTAACAATGCACCATATCATCATCAAGATATGTGCCTCAACCATATGCCAAACCATGCATCAAACCATGAACAATAACATCACCAAGATGTGTCTCATCATGTACTAACATGACCAAGCATGTACCATAACCTCATCAATATATGCATCTAAACCATGTACCAAATATGTGCCAACATCGATAAGATATGTACCTCAAACATGTGTCATATCACTCATGATATGCCTCAACCATATACCAAAATATATCCCTTAAACCATGCACCATAACATCACCAAAATATACCTCAGCATGTACCATACCATCGCCAAGATATAACCTTCAAAACATGCATATAATCATACCTTTAAATCTTTAGCAACCTTGTTGCATAATCATACCTTAGTGAAACCTCGAACAAGCATCCCCTTTACTTTACCTCATCCTCACTACCTCATATTCACCAATAGATCAAGTGTTGACTAGATAGATATTCAATGAACTTATGTGTAAGAATGAGAGACTCTTGATGTGTATTTATACTCTTCCATGTAACTTCTTTTCAATCACATTAGCCTTAATTATTTTCTTATTCTAACCACTTTACCCTTAATTAATTTTTTGTTACAATTGTTTTATGCTTTACTTGTTTTACCCTTTTTCCTAATATTAGAGTAATAATTGTTTTACCCTTTTCCTATTTTTTTTCCTAATTTTAGGGTCATAATTGTTTTACCTTTTTTCCTAATTTTAGGGTCATAATTGTTTTATACTTTTTCATAACTTTATGGCCATAATTGTTTTACCCTTTTTCCTCATTTCAGGGTCATAACTATTTTACCATTTTTCTTAATTTAGGGTCAACTTGTACTTTCTTTTTACAACCACTTTTCCCTTAATTAATGACTTTGTAATTGTTTAGGACTTCTTAACCATTGTTCGGGGCTTCCAACTTCATGAGGCCATAAATCATCAACTATGAGGAACCACATGGTGCCTGCTATTGGAAACGACATGATGAGAACTATCCATCCATGTGTATGTTAATTTCATTTACATTGTCCTTCACGTTCAAATTCCTCAAACAATTTCGGGTTCCAAAACCACGCCTTTAGGGATTCTTGTAGACTTCATCAATTACGTCTGTCTCTCAGACTTCTTCTATGGATGACATCAATCAACTTACTGACACTATCGACCATACAAATCACAAGCAACTGTCCAACAATATCTTCCACATATATGGGGCTTCCAGACTTCTCCAAGGGATGAATCAATCACATCTCTGGGTCTTCCATACTTCTCCAAGGGTTGACATCAATGACAACCAACTATCCAACAATCTCCCCCTTTGGCATTGATGGCAACAATAATGACATGCATTGATAACAAAACTCATGCTCACATGCATCACTCATGATCATATGCATACTCATGCCCATGCTCCTCCTGTGACCATCACTCCCCTTATCTCCATGTCATCGCTCTTATCTCTACCCATTTGACATCAATGGAAAAGGGTATCTTCCTTTGGGGATTCTCCCCTGTCTTCCTTCTTCTGATATTTCTCTCTATCTCCATGCCTATGTTCTTTCTCTTTGTATCCATGCCTTTGTTCTTCTAAGGATAAATCTCTTTTTGGGTATGTCTTCCCTTGTCTTCATGCTTCCAATATTTCTTTCTTGATCTATTTCTATGAAGATTTCTCTCCTCTTGAGTTCTCTGCAAGATGTAGAACAATATGGGACTTCCTGCATACTCTTCCTTTCCTCTCTTTCGGTGCTTCTTGCCCATTGGTGCTTCCTCTTGTAATTCTCTGACATATATAAAAAGAATTCAAATTTTATTGACTTTAAATCCCAAGTGTCTCTAGTCAAACATATCACAATTAAGTAAATTACAGACTATTTAGAAATTCATCCCATGAATTTAAACTATCATTGAAACCATCTTGTGGAGACTTCGTTAAATGAAACACATGAACATTAATGGAAGAATGTTATGACACAAGAAATGGGAGCCATATAACGGAGAAAGATCAATGACTCAAACAATTTCAACAACTTCGCCACGCTTGTCATCCAACAAAACTTCGATGCCATCAAGGATTGAGGACCACCAAATCAACAACCTTACGAATGACTAGATTTCCTTTGACAACCCAACAATTTATGCCACCAAAACTTTGGAACCCCACCAACAATAACAATGGATCCATTTGATGAAAGGAAAGGTACAATGGAGGTTTAGTTGTCGATATTCAATTGGATGTCCCTACATCAATAACAAGCTTGTCAAAGAGAAACTTCAAAGTGTGCATATTTCCATAGTTCATTGTAATGGTACTCGATTTTTCTGGATATAAACTAAGTATGAAGTTTTAAAACATCCAAGTTTTTTCAATGGACACTCCACCTATCATCAAGGACAATTGAAGCTATATTATTTGAAAATAGTGCTAAAGAAAATTTTTGAAAAAAAAATCAAATATTAAGATAAAACTATTCAGGAAAAGAATAAGATATGAATAAGTGGGCAACGAATAAAATATCTCTTATAAATAAATAAATTAATAATAAAAAGATAAATTAAAAATAATAAAAAATAAAATAAAACTAATTTATTTATTAATTAGCACATGCATAAAATATTAAATAAAAGGGAGAGGAAACTTAACTACAACTCAATGTATCAACGCTTATTTTCTAAATCAAAATAAGCTTTCTAAGCTTTACTAATTTTTTTCCTTAACACTTGAATTTCAATTGAATTTCAATTTAACTTAAATGCTAATACTAAAATATTTTTCTGAAGTAAATCTTCTATATTATAATTATCATATATAGGATGAGGTTGTTGTATTATAGACATAAAGGTAATGATAATTAATTGTGTTTTGTCATAATACCCTGTGAGTGTTTCATTGAGTTTATGTTAAGGTGGTATGTGACGGGTTTATATATTTTTTATTTTTTCCCAAGGTACAATATCTTTATTAGGGTATGAATGGAATCTTTTTTTAAAAATGATGTATTTTTAGATTAGGACAAAAATGGAACCAAATAGCATGATTGGCATTTCATTGCCGGTCATGAATGGGCTAAATTAGATTAAATTATTACTCATTTTTTATTATTTTTGTGCAAGTTTTGAAAAGATGGGGAGAGTGTGAATCGCAAGAATGTGCAGCAATAATTATGTTGTTCGTTCTGCGTGTACCCACTTCTGCTTTTGCGAAGCGAATCAATGTCTGTGGCTGCCGATTTAATTGAGTAAAAAATTGTTTGAAGTGGAGATCCACTGAGAAGTGGAGATCCACTGAGAAGTTCAGATGTTGATGTTGAGGATGGATGACAAGATGCAGTTGACGATCGAAAAGGCGTGCGAGTTAAAGTCCAATTCACAGAGATCCAGGAAATTAAAAATGGCTAGAGAGTAGAAAAACCTGCACCGGACGGCTGTTGCCTTGGTAAATAAAAGTCTCAAAGTACTCGACAGGCACACGTTTCGCGTGCGCCTCCCTAAAGAACAGCGACAAATGACATCATTCAGAGATACACCTACTCTACACAACCAAATGAAGTGATTCCCTCTAGCTTATTTTACGCAACATTAGCACCATTATAACCGGGAACTGGAACAGTAATGACTGCGCCTGCAGGTTCAGACTGCCTGGGGACAGTATTCAAAAACCCAATTTAGTTACTTTATCTTCTGATCCTAGGTAATGCATCTCTCGTTCTGAGTATATTACAAGGCCGGTGATGACGGATGTTCTTTCAAGGTTTAAGAAATTGCAGTTATAAGGCCGGTGAATAAATCTTCTGTGAGTCTGGGCATCACTTCATGCTTGAAACGCTTGTATCTGAGAAATTAATTGACCTTGTTTACTGGGAAACAGATTACATGATTTGGGAATCGGGAAGTTCCATGGTTGTGGTGAGTTCAATATAGAGAGAGAGAGAGAGCCGTTGTGGGCTTTCGGTGGTTCCATGGTTGTGGTGAGTTCAATATATATAGAGAGAGAGAGAGCCGTTGTGGGCTTTCGGTGGAGAAAGAAACTGGGAATGGGGCGGGGAAAACTAGTAGTGAGACGCATTGAGAATTGTACGAGCAGGCAAGTCACTTTCTGCAAGCGGCGTAACGGACTGATGAAGAAAGCGCGAGAGTTGGGGATTCTGTGCGATGCGGAAGTGGGAGTCATTGTCTTTTCAGCAACCGGCAAGCCTTACGAATACGCTACTTCCAGGTCAGTAATAAGTATCCCCATCTATCCATTCTAACTGCTCTGCTTAATGTATGTTCCAGTGTTATTTACGTTTCTCTTACTGGATTTGCATATTTGGAATTCATATAATTCACTCTACGACCTGCCCTTAAACAAGAAAACCTAGTTGGGGAGGGTTTAGAATAAATGTAGGCGCTATCAACACTACGTTTTCTTTGCTTTAGAATTTTGCGTGCACCCTTTTGGTTCAAAAAGATCTGACCATTTTCGGTGCAAAAAGATCTGACTCCACTCCACATATCAGAATAACCAGCTTAATAGAAGGACGATTAATAAATGTGACTTTTGACCGACGTCGGCTAAAGTCTAGCTAAAACGCCCCATTTTATTTGATCAGTTTTCGGTGAATTTTCCACTACTCAATTCGCCGGAAATTCAAAACCCTGATTCCACTGGACAATCTTAGTAACTGATAACTACACCCTGAGTCTTTGGTGTCTCTGAACTTGATTTCACTGAGCCAATTTATAATTTATAGGTTTTGCGATCTCTGAACCGATGCAGATTATCGAAATTGCAAATCAAATAATATATTGCTAAAAACTGATCATAAAATTTATTTAATTGGCGTTTAGACCAACCTCCCTACTAGATACAGCGTACGGTCTAGCAGTATATACATCATATATTAGTCTGCGACTGTTAGGTGCATAGTGTTTGCCCATTAAACAAATTTCACAATAAATATACAACATGATAAAAACAGTACATTACTCTCGGCCTTCTACACTTGTAATTTTTCCGGTTTATTACATCTCCATTCTCTCGGCCGGCTCCGTTGCTTGCTTGCTTTTATCTCTTCCGGTGCCGTAATTCCCGTGGCTAACGTTTTTTGTTTGCTTCTCATGGTAACTGCATCTCCCAACGTTCTTCTAATTCCCTATTTTACTTTTCATAACTGTGTAATCGTGATGTTTCCGCAACAACCACCGATGGGCATCCGTTCATTCTCCACATAGACGTTGGCTTATTCATCTAAATATTCGTTCCACAGCCTAATTTTCGATATAACCTTTATCTCTTATGATTCGAATTTTAAGGGTTCACAAAGAGCTCTCTGATAAGTTGTCTCCTCCTCATCGTCGTTTCAACTCTTTAAAGGACAGTGTTCGTTGGTATAAGATATGCCTTGTTCATTCAACAAGCATTATTTTCACACTCGTCTTCATTATCATCGGGTTCTCAGTTAATGATTTTCAAAAAGACAATAAATGGGCCACCAGAGAGGGCNAGAGAGTAGAAAAACCTGCACCGGACGGCTGTTGCCTTGGTAAATAAAAGTCTCAAAGTACTCGACAGGCACACGTTTCGCGTGCGCCTCCCTAAAGAACAGCGACAAATGACATCATTCAGAGATACACCTACTCTACACAACCAAATGAAGTGATTCCCTCTAGCTTATTTTACGCAACATTAGCACCATTATAACCGGGAACTGGAACAGTAATGACTGCGCCTGCAGGTTCAGACTGCCTGGGGACAGTATTCAAAAACCCAATTTAGTTACTTTATCTTCTGATCCTAGGTAATGCATCTCTCGTTCTGAGTATATTACAAGGCCGGTGATGACGGATGTTCTTTCAAGGTTTAAGAAATTGCAGTTATAAGGCCGGTGAATAAATCTTCTGTGAGTCTGGGCATCACTTCATGCTTGAAACGCTTGTATCTGAGAAATTAATTGACCTTGTTTACTGGGAAACAGATTACATGATTTGGGAATCGGGAAGTTCCATGGTTGTGGTGAGTTCAATATAGAGAGAGAGAGAGAGCCGTTGTGGGCTTTCGGTGGTTCCATGGTTGTGGTGAGTTCAATATATATAGAGAGAGAGAGAGCCGTTGTGGGCTTTCGGTGGAGAAAGAAACTGGGAATGGGGCGGGGAAAACTAGTAGTGAGACGCATTGAGAATTGTACGAGCAGGCAAGTCACTTTCTGCAAGCGGCGTAACGGACTGATGAAGAAAGCGCGAGAGTTGGGGATTCTGTGCGATGCGGAAGTGGGAGTCATTGTCTTTTCAGCAACCGGCAAGCCTTACGAATACGCTACTTCCAGGTCAGTAATAAGTATCCCCATCTATCCATTCTAACTGCTCTGCTTAATGTATGTTCCAGTGTTATTTACGTTTCTCTTACTGGATTTGCATATTTGGAATTCATATAATTCACTCTACGACCTGCCCTTAAACAAGAAAACCTAGTTGGGGAGGGTTTAGAATAAATGTAGGCGCTATCAACACTACGTTTTCTTTGCTTTAGAATTTTGCGTGCACCCTTTTGGTTCAAAAAGATCTGACCATTTTCGGTGCAAAAAGATCTGACTCCACTCCACATATCAGAATAACCAGCTTAATAGAAGGACGATTAATAAATGTGACTTTTGACCGACGTCGGCTAAAGTCTAGCTAAAACGCCCCATTTTATTTGATCAGTTTTCGGTGAATTTTCCACTACTCAATTCGCCGGAAATTCAAAACCCTGATTCCACTGGACAATCTTAGTAACTGATAACTACACCCTGAGTCTTTGGTGTCTCTGAACTTGATTTCACTGAGCCAATTTATAATTTATAGGTTTTGCGATCTCTGAACCGATGCAGATTATCGAAATTGCAAATCAAATAATATATTGCTAAAAACTGATCATAAAATTTATTTAATTGGCGTTTAGACCAACCTCCCTACTAGATACAGCGTACGGTCTAGCAGTATATACATCATATATTAGTCTGCGACTGTTAGGTGCATAGTGTTTGCCCATTAAACAAATTTCACAATAAATATACAACATGATAAAAACAGTACATTACTCTCGGCCTTCTACACTTGTAATTTTTCCGGTTTATTACATCTCCATTCTCTCGGCCGGCTCCGTTGCTTGCTTGCTTTTATCTCTTCCGGTGCCGTAATTCCCGTGGCTAACGTTTTTTGTTTGCTTCTCATGGTAACTGCATCTCCCAACGTTCTTCTAATTCCCTATTTTACTTTTCATAACTGTGTAATCGTGATGTTTCCGCAACAACCACCGATGGGCATCCGTTCATTCTCCACATAGACGTTGGCTTATTCATCTAAATATTCGTTCCACAGCCTAATTTTCGATATAACCTTTATCTCTTATGATTCGAATTTTAAGGGTTCACAAAGAGCTCTCTGATAAGTTGTCTCCTCCTCATCGTCGTTTCAACTCTTTAAAGGACAGTGTTCGTTGGTATAAGATATGCCTTGTTCATTCAACAAGCATTATTTTCACACTCGTCTTCATTATCATCGGGTTCTCAGTTAATGATTTTCAAAAAGACAATAAATGGGCCACCAGAGAGGGCGTCCATCTTCCCTCGCTAGTCAGCGTGAGGACAAGGACGTATAACAGTTTTCTAATAAATAATTAGCATGCTAGTTCCGTCATGCAGTTTATTAATAAAAAACTTTCGCCAGAAAATGCTCAGTTTATTCTTGTGTGACAGTGTATTTTGTTGTTGCATTTTAAATTTTGCATAGAGAATTGCAGATCAATTGATATGAGAGCCTCGATCCAAGTCAACTTCTGCTCAGCCACGGAATTCAAAAAAGAGGTCATCCAACAATTTTTTTTCTCACATCCAGAGGTCCTTCTCAGGACTTCCATGTGCTCTCCTCTACGTTCATCTTTCACCATTCTCCAACATCCAGTGAAAAATCAAGATTAGTGGTGAATGAAAATTATGTCATTGTGAAAAGAGCCTTCTACACATAATTCCACATCCACTGCCACAACTTCCATTCAGAATTTAACGATGGCTCTCCAAGAGTTACTCTGTCTGCAATAACCCAAAGCTCCAACACCCATGCAGCTTGATACACGCTTCCAATTACCAGAGTTTGCGTGCCGAATGAATAGCGAGAATGTTGACTCTTGGCTTCGCAGTATTTCCAGATACTTCCGTACATATCTTGAGATGACAAAAGATAGGAAGCTTTAGATCGTCGATCTCCAACTCAAGGAATTGCGCAGACCTATGGGACACTCGAGACTTATTCCTAGGTCATGGATAGAGGCAACCCAATCGAGACACAAACACCACACATTAAGACGTGGGATGGATTATGTCAAGCTCTCGAAGAGTGCTTTTACCCACCGGGCTATTTCCATAACCTCCTCGCTGGATGGTTGCAACTCCGACAACAGGCCAACTAGTCCGTACATGGATACATCGACATCTTCTGCAAAATGCGCATCCATTTCCACATCATCAATCCAAAAGAGGTATTGATTATCAAGTTCAATTCTGGCTTATTGCTAAGCATCCTTCATGAAGTCGATTTGTTTGAAAGTTCTTTCTTGGACAAGGCCTTTCTTTGGGCCTTGGACATCAAGCGTAAAGTGGCTCCTCTAATACTCTCACCCCAACCCAGATATCACCCTTCTACTATTGGCCCCTCTCAGGTTAACCCTATCTCTACCTCCACACCTAGAATGGTGCCCTAGTGTCCTGAAGTTGTTTCTCTAAAAAATCCTATAGAAGTTGACCCATATCTAATTTTGATGTCCACCCATAAACAAAACACCTTTCTTGTGCCCCTATTTACACACAATTGTGAAATTAAGCACAAATTGTCTACTCTCATCCTGGACAATGGAAGCCAAAAGAACCTCATTGCCCAGGACTTGGTCCAACGCCTACAACTCCCAAATAATCCACACCTTGAACCATATCAGATCGAGTGGGCACAATAGGAAGGCTCGCACCTCACTGTCTCCTGGTGTTGTGCGATGATATTTTTTATCGGCCCTTTCCGGGATACTGTATTGTGTGATGTTTCTCCTTTAGATTGTGTTGACATGTTGCTTGGAATCCCCTACCAACAAACCCATAACGTTTTTTATCATGCTAAACTCCATAAATACCACCCACAACATGAGGTATGCACCTATTTTCTCACCTCCTCTACCCCTCACTCCACACAACCTCTCATTGGACAAGCAAGAGTTAAACAAGTAAATATGAACAAATATGTTTCCTTGTGTTTGGTGCGCCCCGTTAAACCAGACCATCTGACCAACCCATCACCTCAGGAAATGGCTCCCCCACTCCCATAAGTCGTCAATTCATTTCCCCAAACCACATGATTTCCTTTGTCTTACTCTATTGACCACATAATTGATCTCATTCTAGAAGCCTCTTTTCCCAATACCCCTTCATACCGCCTCCCTCCCCAAGAGACTGATGTGATAGTACACCAACCTAACCAACTTCTAAATTTTGGCCCTACTCCACCTTCAGATTTTCCTTTTGCATCCCCAACATTTCTTATGCCAAAACAAGTTTTTTTTCCAGTAGTCTCCGCGTGATGTAGTCCAACACAATTGCCATCATATTATAACTCTTTGTTTGAAAGTTCCTCTTTTTCCAAACGTGTTATTGACAAATCTTCATCCAAACAAAATTCTTACAAATGCAGTATAGCGGGGACAAATCATATGCAGAGGCATCCATTATGAGTTGGAGTAGTTAATGGACATCGTGTATTGGAAACACCGATTTTTCTTCCTGGGAGATTGTATGTAAGGTTAATGTTGACATAGATAATGAAGCACTGGATGATTAGTCCTGAGTTGGGTTTGCACATCAACAATAAGAACAACATTGAGCACACTATTATACCCACACTTTCGCTCAATGTCATATTTAGGTAGTTGTTGCATTACCAACTACAATAGAGCATGAAAAACGAAGGCCTCATAAAATTCACACGTCATTATTCTTCCACCCAAAATATTGTCTATGGCTCTTGCGGGACAAGCACCAATTCAAAGGAAAACATCACCAACTGCGCCCACTAAGATATGATCCTGACATAGTTCGAGAAAGTAAATTTGAGAAAATGTAGTGCAAATTTCTTCATTTGTTGGCGGAAGCGGGGATGCTTCCAGATCTACACATGGAGAAATTGGGACACCAGAGAAGGTGTCCATCTTCCTTCGCTAGTCAGCATGAGGATGTCTAACAATTTCCTAATAAGTAATTAGCATGTTAGTTTCGTGAGGAAGTTTATTAATAAAAATCCTTCGTCAGTCCAGTAAGACAAGGCACTCCATAATTTATGTTAGAAGGTCAATTAATACGGTCAATGATAATTAGAAATGACGCTTGTAGGTCAAAAATAAAAATAGCAAGTCTCTTGTTGTTGCTATAAACAAAAAATTGCCTAGTTTGATAAAAAGGGTGTCTTGCTGAAAATACAATAGATGGTCATTTACTTTTCAATTCTAGTATTTTTCTCTTTCATTCTCTGCATATTTTGTATTGTGTAGTGTTTTATTCTTGTGTGTCAGTGTATTTTGTTGTTGCATTTAAAATTTTTCATATAGAATTGCATATCAATAGACAACCATTTAGTCCATAATGCACCCCGAAACTATTTGTGCCACCTCATTCTTAGTGTTTAGTTCGATAGAGCTTTCCGATTTTTGCAAACTTGGTATCATCAAAATGCTTTGATGCTCACACATCAATTTTGTAACTTTGTATCCCATAGGATTTACCACTAGTCATTTATGACTTAAGTGATTGAGTTTTAACTTCCTATAATTACATTAGGATGGATTTATCATTGGTAACGTAACATATAAGCGATTGAGATGCATCCTACAATCGCTTAGCATCATTCCAGTAGGTTGGGTGTTTGTGCAAGGGATTTAACCAAAACACTTTGAAGTTGCAAAGCTCTCGAAGAGCAGGATAGGTCATAAGGGATGCACTCCCAAAGTCTTTTTCCATATCTCTATGCTCATTTATAGGGGTAGAAATATTTTTATAGTTCTATCTTTTGAGTTATTAATATTACTTTCAAAATTTCTCAAACAAAATATAAGTGAAATATAAAAGTGGTAGTCTAACTGTTTTATGTTTTGACTCTTCTTTTATGATATTTTTTTGTTTAAATTGTTTACTAATTTTTCAACACACTAAATCTATTTTTTGCATTCAGAAATGTAATTTAAATAACATAAAATTGTAATTTCACACAAATTTATGTCACATTCCAACCAAAAGAAAATACCAAAATATAGAACAAGCCAATACAAAATATAAGTGAAATGAGATTTTAGATAAATATATATTATAATTACTTTTACAAATTTTAAATTATTTTATTACATTTAAACATTATATAAATCAATTTTAATTTAAATAAAAAAATATAAAGAAATCTTATAAACAAAATATTTTCATGTATATTACTTGTTTAAATTGAGAATATCTGAATATGTTTAATAAGTGTATATGAATTCATTTGATAACCTCGACCCCTCAAAGCTCCATCAACGTCCAATAACGTAGCAATTGAGATCAAAATCGCCATCTCCACATGACCACACAATATTTAAAGCTCAACTTAGCTGGATAAAACGTTTCAATGTCACAATTCAACGCTCGACAATCTAAAAAGAAAATGCCCACCTTTCCAAACACTATGCATAGAGTGTTGGAAGAGTAGTCCGAGTGCATGCCTGAAGCCCCAATCATGCAAACAACTCGGAAGATGTCATAGAAGCAATGTATTAATTCCTCCCATGGCCCACTATGGAAGTAGCAATGGCAGAAGAGAAATCCCCCAATTCCGTGACATCACTCGACACAGAAATTTTACGAGTATGTGCTTCTTTTACGAAATATTATACAATTAATTTTCTAAGATTTATCTGTTTACTTCAAGCTTTGGGAAGAAAATGGAAAAATCAATACCTTGGCATTTCTCAACCCTTTTCAAGGAGTTGATAAGACCCAAATATTGGAAACCCCCCTCAATTTGTACTCATTTTTTGTCTTTTATGTTATAAATTAACATAAATTAATTGTTATATGAAATATGAGGATGGATGAAATATCAGGTTGTTACACAAAGTTTTATACTAGACAGTTCAATGACCTAGTTTAAGTGGTAGAGTACTTTGATCTTCATACATATGGTCTTTTGGTTGATATGTTATGTTAATTATCTCAATTTTATATCTCACTCGATGTCGCTATTGCATCATACATTGTAATGAGGCTTAATAGGTTTACATTGGCTACCATCGAGAAAATACAAAGAAGTTCAAGGGTTTTCCTACAAGGTTTGAACGTGTCACCTATGACCTCGCCTACAACATACCTTGGGTGGATGGTTCAACCTATATATATGTAATGAACACAAAGTTAATTTATTGAATATCCAACATAAGAAGGACAATGAGTTGAAATGCATATTGGACCAATAATATATAATTAAATATTTGATCTAATGATGATACATGATAAAATGATAGATACAATGCCATGTGATGGTTTAGCTACATGTAGTGACTAATTATGATAATTGAATGATCATGTGCCTTAGTTAGGTTATGTTTTATTATTATTTATTTATTTATTTTCATTACATTGTCTCTCCCTTTAATAATGCTTTGTCCTCAAATAATTTTATGGAAAATGTTATATCACCATTTACTCATGCAAGCGCTTGTCATTATTTTTCATGATTAAGGTTGAAGATAGAGGATGATATGATCTCATTGAAAAAATTTATTGATTTGCAACTAGGTCAAATCTTCGTAATTTAGTCCTCTATGGCATTATGTGTCCATATAGTTCCCAACTTTTTGTTTTGTGATTCCCATAATGGCTTCTATTTTGAGACCCCATTATAATATAATTAATATTTTTTGAAATATAGGTTGAATATTATCTTTACTCCAAGCAATGTTGATACACTTATTGGTTAAGGAATTGAATCTTGTGATTAGGATGTTGATAAGGTGTATTTGTAAAATGATATTTTCTTATCATACTTGTGTTGATTTCATAATTAACTTTTGGCATTAGGCCTTCTTCATATTCTTGTGTCACCTTGTTGATCATTAAATTTTTATTGGTAGAGATACTTGGATTTTCCATCATTTGTACTTCGACATTTGAAGATATGCTTACTTCAACCATATTTTCATTTTTTTATTTCTGATGTTGATTGGATTTGTAATGGTTATTTTCTCCACAATTTCAATTTATACATCTAACAACTTCTCTAATTAATTTGGATTGGTTATATTTTCTTTATCAATCAATGCTTCCTTGTAGGTAAGTTCCTATAGATTTTCCTATATTGACTTCTTATCATTATTTAGCTTCTTAATCTGTAAGTAAGATTTTGTTAAGATATCTTAAGAATCAAATTTTGATTTTATATAACCCCTTGGGTTTTTGCAATCCTACACACCCAAAATCATTTACTTTCATTTATGCGGCTTATTTCTATATTTTCAAGAGCAACAATTCTTTGAAATTTTCATCACTACACTCTCATACCTTGGAATAATATTTTTAGTTTTGACAATGTTGTAAAGCATACATTATTCTACCATCACCCCAAATTTTAGAAATCGATATAGAGTTTGAACCCTATGCCCAAGTCTAGCATCAATGCAGGGAAATTTTGAGAGTTTATTTATGCATCAAGAGATACCTATTATATTGATCGGTGCTCTCTCATACTTTGGATTTAAGGTATAAAATTTGGATTTGTTGTAATGGAAACCTTCCTCTATATTCTCACCAAATTAAATAAAACATTATTGAGATTAAGTATTTCATCTAAGCCACAACTAGTTCAAAGACCATGCAAAATTGTCTAGATTTGTATTTTGCATGGTCTTTGAACTATTTTGAGAGTTTATTTATGCATCAAGAGATACCTATTATATTGATCGGTGCTCTCTCATACTTTGGATTTAAGGTATAAAATTTGGATTTGTTGTAATGGAAACCTTCCTCTATATTCTCACCAAATTAAATAAAACATTATTGAGATTAAGTATTTCATCTAAGCCACAACTAGTTCAAAGACCATGCAAAATTGTCTAGATTTCTTATGAAAATAGGGTTTACTATTTTGACTTGCATATAGTCAATGCTCGAAATCAGAGTCCAAAATTTTGAAAATATGTAAACTGCCTATTTATATACATGATCTGTAAATTACCATGGATATTCCAATGGAACAATTCATCACAATAGATCTTATAATATTCTAAACTCTTAGACTATGTAAACTAATTTTCCTTAGATCTGAGATTAATTAATTAGTAAGTTTAGCCTGAATTTATGAAATAAATGAAATATGGAAATGAAAGAGATGAGAAAAAAAACATACCATCCACACACAAATGATCACAAGTTATATCCCGAGAAACCTAATATGGGAGAAAATATATCTAGAAGGTGAGGCCTATGCTCTTGTTTCTTTTCTTCAGTTTCAAATACAAAGAAAGATGCACTCAATATGGAGTTGCCTTTACCACTATGGCTTGTATGGTTGTTATATAATATTTTACTCCTCCATTATACTCTCAAATGACCACTCCTATATGATCTACTCAACTATGGAACAATTACCATGCTAAAGAATGGAACCATTTCTCTTCTTTGTGGCCTGATATTTAACATAGACCGATACTTGTCTATGGTTCGGGTTTGGACTTCCTCAACCCTCAATTAGTGATTGAGTTTGGACCTTCTATAATATTTTTGAAATTTCACACATGGCTAGCCCCATATGTTTCAATAATTAGGGATGATGTGACATCCACTAGTACCATGGTGGTCAACAAGGTAGGTGAATTTGAAAGATGCATACCTTTCGCATACAAGCTCCATTTGAGGAAATATTCTCACCATTGGAAAGACATCGATGTGTAGATATATTTTTTGGGTGTGGGATTTTTTTTTTTTAATTTAAAACCAAAAAAAATTGTTCAATGCCTCAACCAAACCCCGATTTTCCAAACTATGATCTACCACTAAAATTCCCTTGCAAGTCAAATCCTCCAATATTTCCCACCTAGAATGTATCAAGATAGATGACAAGTTATATAATGATCCAATATGGATCATACCTCCCCATTTATAAAGGATATTGGTCCCCAAAATGTTTATTGAATGAGATGAGAAAATATTTCCTCTACCTTCTCCATAGAATACCATATTTCTTTGCATATAAGTTGTCCTTTCAACCCAATATGGGAAAGTTCATGCTCCCCCTGTCTTGTAGTTATGGAATTCCTTTGAAAATTTGTGTACGGTGCCAACTCTTCCTAATCATCTAGTGTTATCTCCTCTATTGTAGTAGTACCTGCTCCTCCTCCTAATCCAATATGGAATGCTCATAGACTTTCAAATTCTCCACATTGACTACTTAGTAAGTGCACATGTATGGGGATAGACTAAGTTTGTAGGAATTATCTCTCACCTTCTCCAATACCTAAAAATTAGCAATAACATAAAGCCTTGATCTTATTACCGGGACCTTATAGTATTTCCTTGTTCAACGATCACCAAACTTTGTCTACCACTTTGAATGACTTCTCAGTTTTGTGTTGATATTATTTAGCATTATAGTTTTCTTGTGACTTCTTCAGCATCTCATGTACTTGCAAATGGATCCGTTTAGTATTTTTAACAAAATTATTTTCTTTTAATAATGATCTTGTGATTCCCTCCCTTACTCCTCCTTACTATCCATATACAACTTGCAAGGGACAAAATGGAAAATATCTAAAGAAAAATAGTTTCCATCTTAGTTTCCATCTTAGTGTCCATCTTCTCCCAAAGTGTTGCCCAAAAGCAATTAAAAAATATGGTATCCCCATCTGAAATGATTATCCTTGGTATCTCAACGTGCAACCAGACTTGCTCAATGAACATGCTTGTTTCTTCTTGTCCTTTGATGGGCATTTTACAAGGGATAAGAATGCACATCTTGATGAAATTGTCAACTACCAAAAAAAGTTATTCATGTCTCTTCCTGGTTATTGGAAAACCACCCAAAAAACACATGGAAATGCTCTCCCAAGGTTGTGTGGGATAAAGGTAGAGGATGGTATATACCTTGCCTTCCATTATTGAACTTCCTAGTACAACAAAGTATTCATCCTCTAATATAACACACTGCATAGTCTTGCATTATGGGTCAGTACACATGCCTTTGTAAGTTAGCAATTGTCTTCCCAATATTAAAATGTCATACAACTTTGGAGGTGTGAGCCTCTCTTATAAGATGCAATATTTAAACTTTAGGAACACAAATCTTGTCTAGATTGTAGAGTAACCCATTATAAATATGATAGTATGTCTTGTTGTCACTTTCTTCTACATGAATCTGGAACTGTAGCTGTCAAGACACCTCCTTGATGACCTTGTATTCTATGTCTTCATATTCATACGCATCATGGGTAAACCGATCCATGTGCATAAGAGTTCCCAAAGTTGTAATCCTCGATGTGGGTGGTCTTGAAGGAATGCTTTCTAAATTATTATTGCTTCCCTTCTTATACTTCATGACTAGATGAAATTGCTGCAAAAAAATCCATCCACTTGTAATGCTAGTTTCTTGTAGCTTACTCTAGGCCTGCAAATACTATAGTGGCTAATGATCAATGTGTATAATGGTATCCTTTCACATTAGATAGTGCTTCTAATTCTTAACATATTTAACCAAGGCATATATTTCCTTATCATATTTAGGGTATTTTAGACCCCCCTGTGAAACATCTTAGAATGATAGAATATCAAATTACCTCCTTGCATAAAAAATGCTCCCATAACATACCCATTTGCAACTGCCTCTACTTCAAAAGGATTATGAAAGTTTGGAAATGTGAGAAATGGTGCTTGAATGACATTTCAGTTCATCTTGTCAAAATATTTTTTCTAATTATTTCCCTACTAGAAACTCTTACGAGTGGTTGTTTCAGCCTGGAGTGGTGCAACGTCTACCACTAAAAAAGATCATATGAGATTTTGTAGGTATTGTGCACCCCAAAAAAAAATCTTGACTTCAATGAAATTAGTAAGAACTTTCCATTTTATGATGGCCTCCATTTTTGTGGGATCTATCTTGAGGTCCCCTCCACTGATCATATACCCCAAATACACCAATGAGTGTTGAGAAAACTCACATTTCCTCAAGTTAGCTAGTAGTCAGATATTTTTCAAAGTCTCTAACACTTGCATGAGATGTGACCCACTATGGTACTATGATAACATGTGACCCACAAGGTGATGTGTTTGGCTGAATTAATCCCTACTCCAACAATTGTTGCAACTATTTGTTCACTTCATCTACTTAAAGAATGGATTGTCTATATAGCTAGTGAAATTGGTTACATTGGATCATAAGTTTCTAGACCAAGATCATAAACTAATGTTTCATAAATTAGATTTCTTTGAGAACCATTCTAAAACAAAGAATTTAGCTTTTGGTTCTTTACTTGAAAATTGATTTTGAATAGTGCATGTTTATCTCCACTCGCCTTGGCTACTGCAATGTGGTGCAAACTATGGCGTTGTCCATATTAGAGGTGCTTTATACCACTTGTTCTTTTGTCTTGGTATATTATTTTCCTTTTCTCTTCGACTTTATCCACTTTGGACTCAATTCCAAATGAATTTTCCAACACTTCTCTTCCATGTTCCCATCCACATGAAAATGTTTGCAATGCCTAATAAGATCCCTAAATTTTTCATCTATGGCTACCATTTTCTTGTTTCTTCTCTTGTTGGTTCCATCTTGTTCCATATGTTGTTTTCCATTCTTCGAATATTTAAACTCAATATAGAGAGCCTTCTTACTCTCCTCATCCATTATTTTCACACTAGGAATCTCCAACTACCTTTGGATATGGTTGAAAAAGTATTCCAAGGTACTTCAAAACCATCCTCGACTCTTCCAAACAGAAACCCAACTTGATGGATTTCCTCCTAAATTAAGAAGTGTGTTCTTGCACCCCTTGAATTTGTTCTTGCCAAAGTTACCATGACTTCATGAGCTGCACCTATTCATATCATATGGGATAAAATTGATGCTTTATCAATGCATTGAATTCCTCCCATTTCATAACAATAGACTTCTTTCCTAACCTCCATGCATCTACATAACTCTCCCACCAAAATAGAGTATGTATGATCATCTTATGTTTCTTGGATTTCATAAAGGCCAAAATCAACTTCCATTCATTTGAATTATATATTCAAGAGTTCAACATTAAATTTTCCGTCAAACATGGGTATTTAAAGCTTCAATTAAACTTTGAAGGGAATATTGGAAGATGAAGAAAATGAGCAATTTTTATCAAAATCATTAAGATTTTAACATGTGGAATATTGTCATCTTCCTTTCCTTCATTATTATCCATCCCTTCTCAGTTATATTCCCTATACTGTTTCACCAATAGCTACACTATCAATTATAACAGTGTAGCAATGCTTTTCTCCAAGTGAGAAAACCTAGATTTTGGGTTCTCCTTATGTAAGGTAGCTAGAGAGGTAGTGGGGAGGCCTAGAGGGCCCATAGTGATAATAGTGGAGGATATTAATGTAAGGTGGACTAGGTCCACTATATTATTAAATAAGACCCACTATGGTAGTTAGATAAAATAAATGAGTAGTTAGATATAATAAATGTAAGATGACTTCTTAGAAGGTTCTACTTCTAGAAGATTCCTCCTCTAGAATGTTCTTAGGTTATGGTAGAACTATATAAAGGGGTTCAAGCAATGTAATGGGACATGAAGAGAAGTATTGTGTTTGGAGTTGAATCTCATTAAGAGGTTTCCCGCTCAAAGAGGCAAGTGAACATGACATGATCCCTTCCATAATAGGATCCATTGTATGGTGTTTCCCTACCTCAAGGGTTTTGATATAATAAAGTGTGGTTTCTTCTATATTGTTCTGTGGATCTATTGCGTATTCAAAATTTGTGGTGATTATATTTTCAGATCTATTTTGGTTCTTAACAATTGGTATCAGAGCACTTTCCTTGGCCAAAGAAGGGAAGAAATGTTTTGCTATTTTTGCAGAAATGTTTTAGGGAAGAAAAAGAGGGCGGCGCACTTCAAGTTCATATATAAATCTTTATAATCTGAATTTGGAAAAACAAATTGGCTATATGATTTCCTTTCGGAAAAATACCCAATTTAAAAAAACAAACAGCTGAAACGGAGTCCGGGAAGTGAAGTTATGAGCATTTTAAATTCAATAGTTTTTCAAGGTTTTTCCGGAAAAATCCGTGATTTTTTGTCGTAATTTATTGTTCTATTTTTTGACGTTTTTCGTGACGGCAACGGGACTGCATAGTTCATAATTTTTCATAGGGTGCTTAGATGACTATTTCCTCTCAAACTCTCAAACAAATTCTACAAATTACTGAAGCATTCAAATCTCAATTGTATGACACATTGAAGGACAGATTGGATAAATTTGTAGATGGCCTCACAAACGACCTCAATGATAGTTTTCATAGTATTCAAGATTCATTGGATAGAATGCAGGAAATATTTCTTATGGAAAACATCAAGGATGAATATAATCAAAAAATATATGCTTGGTATGATTTTGAGGCCGATTGTGATGATTGGTATATGGATAATTGTCATTTCTAGGATGACAAACACTTCCATATTTTATTTGATTACTCTACTCCACCTTCTATAGAGAACATAAATGTACCACATCAAGAGCTAGTTATGATTACCAACGTCTAGCATGCATATTCTACAATGGTATTGTTGCTTCCAAATTCAACTTTGACCCTTTCCCACTATGTGGATGGATATTCTTATTTGGATCCACATGATAGGTGTCAGTATTGGGAGCATCATTTTCAATTTGTTATTGGGTGACGATATCTTCTGTGTGGACTTCACATGAACACTTGGACATGGGACCCTGGTTTACAATGGCGGTTGGACTACTTCAACATGGGGGCTTTGATTTCTCAATGGGACCCTGGTTCTCTAGTCTACTTCATTACTATAATTCACACTTATCCATGGGACCCTGGTTCTCTAGTCTACTTCAGCACTATGGCCACACTTATCCATGGGACCCTATTATATGGTTGTACATCAAGCGTTGATGACAACGCTTTCATAAGGGGGGTGGAATGTAAGGTAGTTAGAGAGGTAGTGTGGGGGCCCAGAGGGCCCATAGTGATAATAGTGGAGTCCATTCAATGTAAGGTGGAATAGGTCCACTATATTATTAAATAAGGCCCACTATGGTAGTTAGATATAATAAATGAGTAGTTAGATATAATAAATGTAAGAAGACTTCTTAGAAGGTTCTACTTTTAGAAGATTCCTCCTCTCGAATGTTCTTAGGTGATGGTAGCACTATATAAAGGGGTTCAAGAAATGTAATGGGACATGAAGAGAAGTATTGTGTTTGGAGTTTAAGCTCATTAGGAGGTTTCCCCCTTGAAGAGGCAAGTGAACAGGAGATGATCCCTTCCATAATAGGATCCATTGTATGGTGTTTATCTACCTCAAGGGTTTTGATATAATAAAGTGTGGTTTCTTCTATATTGCTTTGTGAATCTATTGTGTATTTATCATTTGTGGTGATTATGTTTGCAGATCTATTTTGGTTCTTAACACCTTATCATGTATTCCATCCATTCTAGGTCTTCTACTCCACAATAGTCCTAACAAAAATGATTCTCCATTGTTTTAGTACCTTCTATGGGTGTTTACCATGCATGTATTTTCTAAGTCTTATGAACCTTCTTTGATACCATAATATTTTTAATTAAGGGATTGAGAGTCCATATAATTCACCAACACAAATGCTTACCATGTAATTTAAATTGTTATATCTATGCAATTATTCTCAATTGAGTTCATACTTCTTCAATCATTGTTCAGTTATTAACATAATTGAATGGTTCTATGTTTGAGTGGTTTTAATAATTGTTCATTTATTGACATACTTGAATGGTTCTATGTTTGAGTGGTTTTAATGCTTGGCTTATTTTATTATACTGCAAAAACAATCGTAAAAAAAAAATCAAATTCCCTTTGTTATGAATTTCTATTCTCAAATGAAACTAACTCAAAACATAACAATAATCCTTGATTTCATCTAATTAACATAAAATGGTTTTAGTCCCAACTCCATTGTCTACAACACATTCAATTATACCACTATACATCCCATCAAAATGTAGGATGTTATTCTCTTCTTATTATCATTGATCTCATCTCTATTTCATCTAATTAACTTCAAATGGTTTTAGTCCCAACTCCCTTGTCTACAATGAAGTCAATTCTACCACTATACATACGAACAAAATGTAGGATGATATTCTCTTCTTATTATCATTGATCTCATCACAAACATGAGATAACACATAGTCACAAGTTTGAAATCGAGTTATTGTGGGTAAATTTGATTGTAAAACACAATGGATGTAGGCAATTCCCATGCTTTGAATGGATAGAATAAGGCCATTATCAACAAGAGGAATGGATACAAAATGAAAGGAAAAAACTATTTAGTGGTGCATTTATACAAAGATCAAACCAAGAATTGATACAATGTACATGTCGCAAGAAATGACAAGAGTTGGTAAATTATAAATTTCACTAATTTTTCAAATTAATTAAACTCTTGTAGGTTCTTAGAAACCTAATGTTCAAGCTCTTTGATAAAATTATCTATGAGGATCGATCCATCAGGTTCAAACAACACAAAATGATTGATGGTTATTAACATCGAATAACAAAATACCAATAGTGCTTCTTTACTAGTGTTTGTGTTGACCTAACAACACAACACACAATCATTCTCTTCATTCTAGCAATCAAAGAATTAGAGGATTGAGCTATGGGTTTTATTACCACTCAAATTGTACTTAATGATAAATTCCTAATCCACAAGGTACAACTCAAGAGAAAAAAAATCCACCTTAGTAACCTATGTTCTTAGCTTTAGGGTAGCTCAAGGGGGGTATCCCTAGTAGGATTACTAATACCAAGGAATAAGGCACAAGGTGATGTTGAGAGTAGTATTATTAAAATAGTATTTTGGGAGTTTTAGGGTGAGTTTTAGGGTTTTATAATAGGTTATGGAAGGAAGTAGATATTAGTGTCAAATCCCGTCAGGAAAATGGAGTGAATGTGAATCAAATGGCCTATGAGGTCATTATAAATCCTCTTAAGAATTGTCTTATTTCATTCAAGGATTAGGGATTAGGCATTATAAGAAAAAGGAATAATATTCTTTCACCCAATTATTAAGATTAACAATTTATATCAAGGTCTACAAGAAGGGAAATTTAATTGAAAAACCTTCACCAACTAGCACAACTATGGACTGAAAAATTTACTTAATACTTTTCCTATGGATCCACAAGGAAAAATAAACCATGGCACCAAATAAACACCAAACCAAAAATGGAAGAAAGAAGGGAAAACCCTAGAGTATCTTCATTTCAAGTGGTAAACTTACCCCCTCAAATGGATTAATGTTGAAGGCTTGTACAAGACTTTATCATTTCACCATTAATCCTTATGTACCAAATAATGACCATGCTAGAGAAGCTTGAAAATTGACAACAATCATCCACAAAGAAAGAACCCTTAACATACCATATGATCTGAGAAAGATATGTGAAGTAAGCTCCAAGGAGTGAAAGATACAAAAATAAAACCATGAGTTATAATGAGGAACAAAACCTCTTTATATAGAGTGTTTCTCATCTTCCTTAACAATAAAATAACAATATATATTTTATAGGGAGGGATAAAACGTGATTTTCCTCCAACTATTTATTCAAAATACATAAAAAAATTGGTTGTTCAAGCCTCATGTACAATAATCCAAGTGAAATAGACACAAGAGAGTTGGATGTCTCCATTAAAGAGGGAAGAATATGAGTTAAAGGTTCAGTATATAACCTCCAAATATATCCAAGTGGATATATCAACAACCAACTCTTCAAAGTAGGTAATGAAGGCCTCTTGGATCCACTCCAAGGTGCATGTGTATCTCTCCAATGGTGGACATCCCCCAAAAGTTGCATAAAAACATACACCATGTCACCTCAAGAGATAGGTCATTCTTGACCATGGAACATGTCAACAATGAACTCCACAACTAAGAAAAAATATCAAGCAAAATATGTGGGGCGTTCCTCAAACAAGTGGTCAAAATTGCAATGAATTTTTTTCTATAACATATATTAAAAGCACCATAACTCTGTGAATTTTTTCTTGATTTTCTATTATGAACAAATTTTGGGAATCACATAGTTATTCTCATCTAATGGCATTGATCTGGAATAATTTTGGGCACTTTCTCAAAAGATAACTGCTCCAAAAGTTAGGTTGCCCTCAATATATGCAATCCAACCCTAGATCTAGGGTTTGTGATCTCCTAGATATTTCTTCAAGGTGAGACATCACATTGATGAACATGATAAAATGCACAAAGTAATTTCCAAAGTGGACGTCATATTCAAATCAAGAAAGTGGATCAATGATACAAAGCCTCAACATGTGGAGAGTGAATAACACTCAACCGTCTATGTGAAAGGAAGGGACAAACACCCTAAAATTAGTTTCAATGGTCATGTGTGAGGTCTCCAATGCATAACCTTATCCTCAAATTATTCTAACCATATCCTCAAGTCAAGGGAAGTCCAAGAAATTTCATACATGTCAATTAGAAACCCCAATGGCTATGTAATGCATCCTCTAAGGTGGATGTCCCCACAAATTAGATGACACATGTATTAAAATGTTAAAACATCATGAGAGATCCAAAATATGGGACATGGCATGACATGAAAAGTCCTATAACATGCAAAATAACTCAAAATTGGTAGGAAACCTTGAGCTTCCTCGAGATATGTGAAGATGCCTTAGGAGATACTAAAAAATTAGGATGAAGCCAATTAATAAAGAGGAGCCATATCATATGATCCATAAACATGCCATCAAACCCTCTAGCTCATCATAATCCATGAATTCTAATAAGTCACCCAAATATCCAAGGCTCCCAGTGATGAAGATCACTATAGTAGTGAAGAAATTCAATAGGATTACCCTGTGTCAAAATAAGTGGTAACAGGTTCCATTCAGATATTCCATCGAATAAAAATTGGTGATGTAGTTTTCTTACAATTACTAGAACATAACGCTCAGTCACGCCAATTCACTAACTATAGATATTCTAAATGAACCATAGACATAGAGCATTTTCCATGGAAACCCCAAATTGGAAAACACGATCTTATGGGGATTTTATTAAGTAAAAAATTGATTACAAAAGGGTGATCTATACACAAATTTATTTATTTTTCACTCATTAGAAAGATTTTTCTAGATGGACATAGCTCAACAACAATACTCACACATCATGGATAGAATCAAAGTATTCATCTCCTCTAATATTCAAGCAAATTGTGTCTTTGAGCTTTCATCTATGTTATATCCCCCTTCATTTCCTCCTCACCTTTCCTCTATATCCCTTCTACATTACATCTTTTGTTTTTAATGGGTTTCCTTGGAATGCCAACCATCACAATGGCTCATTTGAAATTCCATGGGAATATTGGACATTTTCTCAACTTTTCCAAACAAACCAATTAAATGCTTATTACAAAGTTTACAAAGATATTTTGACGAGGATCCAATACAGAGAAAGAATTGAAATTTCTTCCTAAAAAAATTCTACCCAATTTGTTTCTAAGCAAGAATTGCTTGATATAAAAACCACAACAATGACTACTAAGGCTACCACAACATTGTGTACATTGTAGATGAAACAATCACAAATAAGATAAAATATGAATTCTTCACAATCAACACTTTATAATAATTCTTAGATTTATAAAATCACAAGTGAATTTGTATGGATAGCCATCACTATGGTTGTAAATAGCTACTAGGTAAAGCTCTCCATTCAAAAACTAAAATGGGAAGATGCATGTTAGTCTAAATTCTTAGTGAGTCTTAGATACATTCGCATACAAATCAACAAAACAAGAACTTTAAAGGGTGAAATCATGAAGGTGGGTTACACTTTTGCTTGTTTTATGACAAAAAAAACTGTATTTTCACAAGTTATTCAACTTCCGACATATAAAAGTATTTTTTTTATTTAGAATTTCACTTTACAGTAAAAACAAAACTATTAAAAAAATAAAAAAAAAAAAAACTTGTGAAGAATTGTGTTAGCTTTCTAATGACTATTTTTAATTTTTTTTTATCAGGTTGATATATCAAATTGACAATTTTTTATGATATGTTTCTTAAACAAATGAATGATAATGAGTTGCTTATTTCTACAACAGTGTTTTTATTAAACTTATGTTTTTGAACAAACAAAATATACTTCAACAATCCTACGGAGACTTCTATTTTATTTGATATCATTTTGAATTCAAGGATGAATATTATAATTTCTAGAATTTTTCCAAGTTGACCAAGCCAGCAGTTAGAGTTTACACATACATTTTTTCTACACCCTCCTCGTATCTATCTTAATTTTTTCGTAAAACTAAAATCTAAAAATACCCTTTTGAAAAACCAGTTTTGGATTTTATATATATTTTTCAAATTTTTTCACTATATATTCTTGTGAGAATCTAGATATTTTCATTTCAGAATCATAATGTCTGCTGAAAATATTATGTAGTGAGTTTTTAAAGAATTAAGAAAATTAGATAAAAATATGAAAATGAAAACAAATTATCACAATTGAAAGTAGATTCAATTTTGAAAATCTTGTCATTTTGAAACCAAATTCTCAAAATGTTTGTGAGGTCATAACTTCGAGAGTTTGCTATGCTTGGGGCATTTCTGGTTTTAGGTCCATAGGTGCCAATTTTTTGTTTTAGTAGAAAAACTTTTTCAGTAGAAGATTAAAATTTAGCAGATGGATTAAATTAGCGTAATTTGAGCTTTTGTTGAAAGAATAATTCTTTGGCGAGAAAAGGATGTCGTGAAATCCCGATCGTCGCCAAAATATGTAAACGGGCGTCATTATCGTTTGAAAATGTAAACGACCGCGTCGTTTAAGAGTTCTTTCATCAAATGGTATAAATGGGATTGCAACCAAACCAATTTAACACAATCCATCACATGAAAGAAAAGATATGAACTCGAGGATAAGGATTACAAAGCACTTCTCTTTCTAATTGTCACTATTCTTTTCTTTCTTCTTGTTCCTCTATTCCATAGGCTTGTCGGATAATGGAATGTCGATACATGGTGGTTTTTAAAAAACACTTCAACAAAGTTTGAATCATCTTTTTGGTTTGTTTTGAATAAGGTAAATGATGTTTGTTCAAGTTTTTAGTGGAATAACAATTTATGGGTTGAAAAATAAATGTTGAGCATTTTCAAGGTAAATGTTGAGTCTTTGTTGAACATATCTTTTCTGGTCAACTAAAAGAAATCATGGGAAACAAAATTTTCACGCCAGAGAAAATCGGTCACTTTTCGAGATGATACTCTCCAAATCGAGCAAAGGAAGAGCTTTATAAAAAAAAAAAACAAAACGTCTCTTGAATATTGAAGAAATAAGCGATGATAATGTCAGTAGAGATTTTGAAAGTTCAACCGGTATGCCTTGAGATATGATGATTAAGCACACAACACATTGACTCATTCGATGCGGTAAAACTATTCGCTCTTCTGTCTATATAAACTTGTCTCTACGTATTTAAAGTTTAAATCGAGGCTGATATCGATGGTCTCGAAATTTTGTTTAAGGCAGTTCCACTCTTCGCGACTATTTGAGGATTTTACTAGTCTTTACACGAGAGTGAAGCGAGGGGGCACATCCTAATTCTTTTGTATAAAGAACTATAAGACTAAGCATGCCTCCTTTCTGTGTAAAGATAGTAATACAAAATTCAAAGTATAGAATTCATTAAAATATTTTTTTAAATAATATAATTGATTGTAATTAAATTTATGTTTTTCAAAATTTATAGAAATAGATTTGTCTCTTAATGTCGAAGAAGGCGTTGAAACAAAAATTGAATCAGAAAATATGAATCACCTATGGGTATGTGTACATAATTTAGATTAATATAAGATGAAACCTCAAGTATATATAATTTAGTAAATTTGTGTTCGGGTTATATTAATCTAAATTTATGTACATACCTATAGGTTTGAGTGTTCATCTTATATTAATCTAAATTTATGTACACATACCTATAGGTGATTCGTCTTCTGATTCAATTTCGGTTTCAATGTCTTCTTCGACATTATGAGACAAATCTATTTCTGTTTTTTGAAAAACATAAAATTCTAAAATTACAATCAATTATATTATTTAAAATATTTTTAATTTGAATTCTATAATTTGAATTTTGTATTACTATCTTTACACAGGAAAGGAGGGCGTTTAGTCTTATGTTATTTTATACAAAAGGATTAGACAGGCTCCTGTCCGACTCCTCAGGTAAAGACTAATAAACTTTTCAGCGAGTCGCAGTAGTGGAACTGTGCCTTTAAACAGCCCGAGACTACTGATACGGCTCTGGATTTAAACTTTAAATAGAGAGAGACTTTTATATATAGACAGAAAGAGAGAATATTTTTAACAGATCGGAATGAGTCAATGTGTTTTGTGTGCTTAATCATCATATCTGCGTGCATACCTGGTTGAACTTCTTCTTGTCGAAAATCACTATTGACATTATCATCGTTTATTTCTTCAATATTCGCACGTTCTTGTTTCTTTTTCCGATAAAGCTCTTTCCTTTGCTCGATTTGGCGAGTATCATCTCGAGTGCGATCATATTTTCTCTTGCGTAAACTTTTGTTTCCCATGATTTCTTATAGTTATCTGTAAAAGATATGTTCAACAAAGACTCCAGCTTGAAAAAATGCTCAACATTTATCTTTCAACCCATAAATTGTTATTCCAATAAAAACTTGAACAAACATCATTTACCTTATTCAACAAAAACCAAAAAGATGATTCAAAACTTTCTTGAAGTGTTTTAAAAAACCACCATGTATCGATATCGATCCTCCGATTAAGC
>SNQJ01S0011455.1:20708-35791 GCA_010110895.2 Picea sitchensis | reverse complement strand
ATCACTTTTCTTCTTATGACAGTCTTTAACAATATGTCCAGGTCGATCACAATAAAAACAACTCTTTGACTCATTCCTATCAGATTTCATACCTTGATTTGGAGGTTGTCTTCTCTGCGATGAACTGCCTCTCTGCCATGAACCACCTCTCTGCCATGAACTGCCTCCTCTGCCTCTTACTCCTGATCTTCCTCTCGCAGATCTATTATTTGACCACAGTGCCAAATCTTTACTCGGAGGCTTCAGATTCTCGCGCCTCTCCTCCTCTTGCAGCAAAATACCTGTCAGTTCTTCAAACGTAGGAAGTTTCTCTCTTGCTGTAAGACCTGTTATAAACATATGATAATCTTCTAGCATACCATTTAAGGTAATAGAGACCAAATCAATGCTGGAAACAGTTTCCCCTATATTTACTAGCTTGTCTTTCACCTCTTTAATACGACCCAAAAATGAACTAACACATTCATTTCTATCCATCTTAATGCCTAGCAATTTAGTTTTCAGGAACAAAATGTGATTTGTGTTGCTAGTTTCATACAATGCTTTAAGCGTTGTCCATGTTGCAACATAAGTTGTAGTTTCTCTAATATGTGAAATTATGCTATCTTTAAGAGATATGCGCAACAATACATTTGCCTTGTTTTCGCGCTTCTCCCAATCTTGGATTTGTGCTGTTGTCGCACCTGTAGCCGCATCAGGTTTCGGTTCAGTTCCCTTCGCAATGTTCCAGACACCATAGCCTTCCATGAAGATCTGCATTTTGAATTTCGAGTTAATGAAATTCGAGCCATCTAACTTGTTGGCTTCGTTGAGGTAGGTCTTTGCTAGTGGATTCGCCATCGCTACAATTTAGTCTCCGCAAGTGAATCACCAAGGATATGCCACTTTCTGTCGAGTTTTCTCCTGTGCTGAGTAGTCCGTCACTCTACCTTCAGATTCACTGATCCAAATCTACCTCTGTTCTCAGCTTAAATCATGCATACACCTTAATATCAAAATACCCACTTTTAAATAGCCACTTCACTATTTATGATGCTTCCTCCTTTCATAACTCCACTTTATATATAAAAAATAATATAAATTTCTTTAAAAAGGATTTGTGATCCTTAAGTCATAACTCCACCTTTATGATCCTTTATCCTCCATTCACGATTTATAAATCAATTTAAAAGTTTAAACCCTCCATCATATAAGAAATCGTGGCATTAATGATCATACACCTTTTAATGTAAATAACTCCCAATCTTCTTTCCTTTGAAGTTTGCAGTTCTAGCTTCTCACACTTCTGAAAAAAAAATGTAAATAACAAGAATCGGATTTACTCTTTACTCTTCTCTCGCGAATTTTTAGGATCGGCCTCACGCTCCAATGCTCATGCAAATCCTCACGCACATTTGCATTAACTCATGCAAATCATTTAACTCACGCTCATCCTCACGCTGTTTCAACCAACGGATTTGCTTACTGATTGCCTTCACGATTTGCCTCAAGATTTTCCACGCTTTGCCTTCACGATTTATCCTATGCGGTCGGCGCTTCTTTAACTCAGCAGGTGAAGCGCTGGCGCTACGGGTCAATGGAAAGGTGGGCATTGCAGCCCTCTGTGAGAGGAGAGGGGGAGCACTGGTGCCTGGCGCTCTTGGATGCATGCAAAGGGAGCGCTCGGAATTCGGGATTCGGATTAGAGAGAGTGTTGGCGCTCTCTAACACTCTATAGGAGTGTTGGCAATTTTTCAAAATCAAATTTGAGATCTTGTTTTTGGATCTCGTCTGAGAGAGTTGGATTTCTAATCAGTTCTATTTCGCCTCATAAAGCTAGATCTCCAATCAACTCTGATACCAAGATAAAATATGCGAAACAAACAACATGGTGAGGCTATGCTCACGTCTATATCATTCAATGAAGACGGATTACATCCTTATATAGGAAAAGACTCTATCCACTCAGTTATATGCAAACCAAAGACAACTAAACTCTTAACTATGAACTGACTCTTAACAAGCCTACAACTGACTCTCACAACTGAAGCTTATAACTGGTGCTTATACCTATTAATAGATGGAATAGACGAAGTATGGCCTTGCTGGTGATGATCTGTATTGGATGCTCTCTACTAGCTGGTGTGGAATGGGGCGTTGGTAATGCTAGAGTTGTGTCCGTTGTAACAAACAGTACATATAAATCATCTAATATTGAATCCGTGCAAGGTGAGTTGACCGGAGGACGATGACAAGGACAGATGGCAGCTAAAAGAGACATTTGTGACCCAGAGAAAAGCTGAGTGAGGCCATCCAGCATTTGATCAGTCCGCTTGAACAATTCAACGGCGGTGTCGCGGAGAGCCCCATTCGTCTTCATCTGCTGCAACTAGCGCTTTTACTAAAGTCAATTTTACCTCATCAGAAGGACTAAAATCGCTTAGTTGTCAAGAGTCAGGAGTAGTGTCGGTGAAGGATGAAGGTGTCGCGGTTTTTTGTCAGCTTTCACTCTAAGAAAAAATGGGGAGAAATTGTATGTGTTTCTTATGAGGATGTCGAGGCCACCAAAATGGGTAGCGATAAGCACAAACCGCACCAAAGAGGGCTGCTGGGCCGAGAACATCCGTTAGAACGTACATTTACCTAGCGGCGGTCAGCCCGGGTCTGTCCAATCGGCTGCTTCATGACGAAGGCTACTCACTGCATTGGGTTTTGTAGCATACCGGAAGCTATCACAAATAAATAACGCTGCACCATGACGAGTAGTATTATGTACAGACCTAGGGCGTTGGGTGACCTTAGAAAGGGAGTTATGGCTGCTGTTTGCGGAAGGCCTGGAAGGATCGGTATCTTCAGCGCCAAAACCTCTTTGAAAACTGCATCAGTGTCGTTCTCTTGGTTATCGTGGACTATATTCATCAAAAGATTTTGAATGTGAAACCGAGATGCTCATCTACTGATCATCCATTCAAGGCTGAGATGCTTGTTGCAGGAGCATCCAAACCACTGCAGCTATGTTGCAAGTTTGCTTATGTAAGTAAACTTGCTACATAGCTGCAGTGGTTTGGATGCTAACAAGTTTGGTTATATCTAACTTTATTTTTTTTCAGATAAGTTTATATATTATATAGAGAAAGAATTTATGCTGATTATGGGAATATGAGGCATTGTGTTTGTATTTGAATAGTTATGGTATTTATAAAGATAAAAGTCAAGGATCACAAATATAAATTTGTGAGTGATACTTGGTTTTGCTTTGGTTTAGGTAATGTGTATTAATACGTTTTAAAGTTTTGTGCATAGATTTTATGAATGTAAAAGGGTTTTAGAGTATTGGAAATTAATTTAATAAAGAAGTTGAAAAGCTATTTGATTAACATCTTATTATTATTGTAGTATATTTATATTTTTTTTCAAGTGAATTGCAAATTTTGTTGGTTGTTTTTTTAATAGTGGAATTGAAGTTGTTTATAGCAATTTTCAAGAAATTATGTTGTGTATATTTGATGTGTAATATTAAGTAGAGTTTTTCTCTTTCTTTGCATCATGTTTTATAACAAATAAATAATTTTGAGAGATTAAGATAGTTCCAATGAAAGATGAGTGCTAGCTAAATTCTTACCTTGAGAAGAGGGGAAATTCTATGAGAGGAGAATAAGAAGAAGAAGATTAAAAATTCATGGGGAAAATCATAGAGGTATAGAACATAGTGTGCATTGAAAATTGGACCATGAAAGGAAGAAGAATTCTTTTCGTGAGAGGAAGAACTAGAAAAGGAAACTTTGGTTTATAGGTACTAGATGTTGTAAACCTTCTAAAAAAATAATGAGAAGGATGGATTCCTTCAAAATGACTAAGTAGTGGTGAAGGGTTATATCTAATGGGATCTAGACGAGTGATGGAGATAAAGAGAAGGATATGTAGTAGCACCAAATGAAGAGAAGAACCCTAGTGACTCAAAATTTCTGGCAGTTTATTGAGAGAATATGCATATAAGTGGTGGGAGATGATAAATATGGCTATAAAATGGAGAGTCATAGAGAATATTAGGAATTGGAAGAATATGATCATCAAATTGAGAGACAAATTTTCAAAATCAAACCATAACTTAACTTAAAGATGAAGAGAATATTATAAAGAAGAGGAAGAGACGTGTAGAAGAATATTTTGAAGAATTTTTTAGAGTGGTCATGAAAACTGGTTTTTTACAAGATAGTGAGAAAAAGATGATGTAGTGTATGGATGGATTGAAGTTGCTCACAAAAAGGGATATACTTATAGAGAACATGCAATCACCATAAAATGCTTATCATTTGATCTTAAGACATGATAAGTGGTCGATGAGATGAAAGCATAAAAGTAGACAACTAGACAAGGAATAAAAAACAATCCTTTTGAATGTGGTTGTAGACTGTGTTGGTTGTAAAAATAAAGTGCATATTGTTGAGGAAACTGATGAGAAAAGTGTGTATGAAGTGATTCTTGCTAAAATCATGGAAAAGGGGAGTACAAAAGAAGGACATGCAACAACTATTGTACGAAAATGATTAATGTAAATGAGTTTGTTCAACAAACTCAAGAATCAGTAGCAGAGTTACAAGGGAGATATGTTGCAATAATAAGTGGTATTGTAGAAGATATGATGAAAACAATGGAAATGTTTTTTTATATATAATTCAAAAGTAATTTTGAAATTTATTATGTATATGGTGGAACCTTTTCACTCTTTTTTTATATATGGTTTTAGATTAGGCTGATGATATTGATAGAAAGTTTAGAATATGATATATGTTTCTTTTTTATAGAGGTAAAGTGATATTTTATTATCTTCTTGTGATGATGATTATAGAGTAATAATGATTATAGAGTAAGAAACAAAGTAAAAAACAAGCGTTATGGATTATGAATGTCTAGTAAGAGTTTGGTCTTGCCTCATAGGATGCATGAAGAAATTATTTGTGAAACTAGAGGTAAATATTCAATACCTGAGATGTTATGTAGGAAGATATCATTGAATTAAAATTTCATAAAAGTGAGGAACAAAAAAACACACAAATTTGTCAAATATTTGAGAGAGACAAGGTTTGTGAAGCTGGGTCTATACTTGGTGGAAGAAATTTGATACTAAAAGGAGATGTGATGTAAACCCACATTCATCCTCTTCTCCTTCATCTATTGTATTATTCCCCTAATCAATATTAAGTAGAGATGTTAAGATATTTCATATTTCTTTATAACATAATATATAAATTATATTTTGATGTACCACATTCCTCCACTTCTCCTTCATCTATTGTATTATTTCCCTAATCAATATTAAGTAGGGATGTTAAGATATGTCATATTTCCTTATAACATAATATATAAAATATATTTTGATGTAATATTTAATGGAACATTTAGCTAGAACTTTTTTGAATCATTATTCCATATAATCCATATATCATATCATGTAAATATTTTTAAAACTTATTTATTTTGTTACGGGAAATATTTTATTAGATTTTAGTGAATTCATGTAGAAGATTGTAGTTTTATATAAACGAAACATTCATTCATTCCATTTATATAATAAAAGGGTGAATTGTTTTAGTATAAACATTTTATTTATTCTATTTATAAAACAAGGAGGTGAATTTATGTAAGCGATGTAACATAAGCATGTAAATATTTTAATATAGAATATCTATTTAAAAATTAATAGTAATATTGAAGAATACTTATCTCATCATTAAATCATTAATTTTTTTTATATAATTTTTATTTTATTTTTTTAGGTTTATTACTTTGTTAAAAAAATGTATGTTATTGAAATGAAATATAAGTATAGTATTAATAGTTATAGTGAAATATTTTTTTATATTTTCTAAACTTGAAAAATGAATAGTAATTAGAAGTACTAATATAATTTGACTTACATTTTATAATATCTTAGTATCTTTTTTCTATTTTTTTCATCTTATAATTTGACTAATTAAATATGTACAATTTAAAATATCTTTAAAATATCTTAGTATATTTTTTTGCATTATTTGATACTATAAGTTGATTTCTTTGTTAAAATGATATATATATCAATTAAGTTACAATATAATTGAAAAAATAATTATAATTTAATTGTAAAAATACTTTGTGAATAATTTTTTTTATATAAATTCATTTATCTATAAAAAAAAAATTAAAAATTACATAAATTATTTTACTTATAAAAAAATATTAAATTTATTTTATTTCAATACATTTTGTTTTATAAAATTTGAATTATTTTTATAAATTACTATTCATTAATGTAATTTTACTAATTAAAATTTATACAAATTAAAATAAAATATTATAATTTTAATGATGATTATTCCATATTACCTTTTATAACACAATAAAAACCATTAACAACTAAATATTCCATAGTAGATTTTTAACCAAATAAAACCACCAAATTCATACGAATACATTTTAAAATATCTTTCTAATTTAAATATTTTCTACTCAATATTCTATACTATACCACTAACATGAAATATTTAATAAATATTTTCTACTCAATATTCTATACTATACCACTAACATGAAATATTTAATAAGTTCATACGATTCAATAGTCTATACTATACCACTAATATGAAATACTTAATAAATTCATACGATTGATAAAACCACCAAATTCATACGAATACATTTTAAAATATCTTTCTAATTTAAATATTTTCTACTCAATATTCTATACCACTAATATGAAATACTTAATAAATTCATACGATTGATTGATTGAACTTATACATTTTAAGATATCTTTCTAAATTGAATATTTTCTACTCAATATTCTATACCATTGATATGGAATACTTAATATTTTATATCATTGAGATATGTAAATATTAAATATGCTAGAATTCCACCCTTAAATAAATCAAGTCGCCTATGAAAATATTTTGTAAATAATTTATATAACATAAACTAGTTATATTATTATAGAAAATATAATTTAATATATTTTATTTTACTTAATTTCATTTATTTTTATAAATTAAAAATTATTAACAATAAAATAATTAAACATACATAATATAGGAATTTGGGACACTCTGGATTCTTTTTTGGATCATTTTTTGGAATTGTCGTGGTTTTTCATGGCCCAAAGGTCCTATGATAAGTTGTATCCTAAGTGATATTGATATTATCTATCTAGTTGAAACTTGGGAGCATTAGGAGTCTAAGGTCCCTAACATGGAAGGATTTGTCTTGTGGTCAGCATGGAACAAAAAATCCCACCATAGAGGGATCGGAGGTATAGATTGTTATATTAGAAAGAGCATTTCTCCTCACATTTAACTTCATAAGATTGACCCTCTTAATCACTACATTTGGATACAAATTTCATACACCAATGCTAAGAGAATGTATATAGCAATTTGCTATTTTGCACCTATTAATTCTACTTTTTATAAGAAAATCAATCTACATAACAATTGCCCCTATAATAATTTAGAACAAGATATTTATAATTTGAAGAATGAAGGTAATATCCTCCTGCTAAGAGACTTTAATGCTAGGACTGCAACTAAACAAGCTACTCTTTTAATTAATGACACCAACCATAATCCTTTATGGCTAGATGATGACCTTGTTTTATATAATAGTTACAAAAGAAGCTTTGAAGACCTAATTGAGAATTTGTTTCGTACTGAGTTGGTAAAGCTCTGCAGCTCTCAATACCTAATAATTTGCAATGGAGTAATGAAGTGGCCAAACTCCAACTAGATGAATTCTATTCATGGGCTAGGTAGTAGTGTTTTAGATTATGTAATATATGATATCCCCGTTTCCAACCAAATAACAACTTTTGACCTTTTAAATGACCATGAACCTGATTCTGATAATAAACCTTTAACCCTAACTCTAAAATTTCCCATTGATAGGAGTGCCAGTAAAGAGAATTTTGAAAATCAAAGGAATTTGTGCTTTGACAAAAGTAAAGTTGACATTTTCTTAAAGGATATAAATAATAAATTAAATATCTTAACTTATAAGGACAACATCGAAGAACTCTATCATAATTTTACAACTACCCTTTACACTTCTATTAACAAGTTCTCTTTCGAGGTGTCCTATAAAAGGAATAATAGAACGACCAACTCTTGGTATGATAATGAATGTAAAACTCCTAGGAAATCCATTAGGGATGCTTCTAATGAGTCATTAAAACTCGATAAGATCAATACATACAAAGCCCCAATTAAAAGGAAAAAATGATACTATATCAGTAAAAGGAAAGAACAACTTTCACAAATATATAAGTTGGATCCAAAAAGTTATGGAGCCAAATTCTAAAACGAAATTCTAAAGAAAATAATAGTATTCCCTTAAGGGACTGGAATTCCTACCTTAAAATTATTTACGAGTTCCTAATGCCATGAACACCATTCTTATTGTCCCTACAAAGGAATAAGTTTTTTCTTTAGATGGCATAGAGTTCGTGGTTAAGCGGCTTGCAAATGGGAAAGCTAAGGACATTGAAGGCTACCAAGCTAGAATTTTTAAAATCGGAGAGCCAATACTTATCCCTCACATACACAAGCTCTTTAATTTAGCAGTCAAGCATGGCTTCCCTAAACCCTAGATGCAAAGCCTCATTGTTCCTATTTTTAAAAATGGGGATAGAAACATTCCCTCTAATTATAGGACCATTATTATTAACCCGATTTTAGCCAAGCTTTATGGAATTATTTTAGAAAAGAAGATTAGCCTTTGGCTAGAAAGTCACAGTAAAAGAGATAAAGGCTAGGTCAGGTTTAGGATATATAATTAAACTATGGACCATATTGTTACCTTTAGGATCATTGCAGAGGAGTTATGCAATACTAAAACCTATATTTTTTGTTGTTTTGTTGACTTTAGAAAAGCTTTTGACATGGTTCCTAGGAAAAATCTCTGAAATAGGTTGGAAGAGATAAAAGTGCCTCTCGAGTTGAGGGATGTTGCAATAAGGATGTATGAGAACGTTATTACTAAGTTTAAAAGCACCAAGGTTTGGTCAAAAAGATTAATTGCAATATCGGAGTCAAACAATGTTGTCCCTTGTCCCCTACCATTTTTGGCATATACATTGACAAGTTAGAAGATTGCTTGGAAAACACAGACTGTGTTGGCCCTGCTCTCACTGGTATAGTCATAAATCTTCTTCTTTATGCCGATGATATCGTTCTTATGGAAATGAGTCCCCATGATCTTGAAAACCAACTAAGCATCATCAAAGATTTTTTCTCCAATATGGGTATGATTGTTAATACTGATAAGACTAAGGTCATGATTATTAAATCCAATAAGATCCCTTAATATACCTTCATATATGACAACACCAACTTGGAGGAAGAGACTTCATACAAATATCTTGGAATTGATATTCACCACAAGCTCAATTAGAATTATAGCATTGAGAAAAGGATTATTGGGGGATGGAATGATTATTATGGACTTTAAAGCAATTGTAAATCAGTTGATCTTTGGAGTTGGAATAAGAAGAAACTTCTCTTTGAAACTCTTGTTACACCTGTTATTCTTTATGGATGTGAAGTCTGGGGATGTAGTATCTCTCGTGAATCTTGGAGAAAGATAGAGAAAATACGCCCTATCCTCCTCTTAGAAAGAAGCCTCTCCCCCATTGATAGCATGGCTATGACTAGATACCTAATGTATAAGAACAAGTTAAACAACATGGAAGACAAGAGGCTTCCTAAAATTGTTTCAAAATCGATTCATAACCACCATTGACTCAAGCGAGGATGGCATAAAGATGCCTGGTCTTGGCTAAACTATTGGGGAATCATAGAAGACACCATTTTACAGAATAAAGATACTATTAAAAAAATGTCAAATCAAAATTTAAGGAGAAAATGTGGTGTGATAAAGAGTTAGAGGAAAAAAATAAAATTAAGGTATTATAAAGATGTAATCAACCCTAATCTAGAAGAAAAATGTGGCATATGATTTCCTCAACGCTTTGGAATAAAACACACCATGATGGACCATTTATCCCTCTTTTCTGCAGGTTTTCAAAGATGAGAGTTTTTATGGACTAGGAGCCAATAATTTTTTTTTATCTTTGGCATGCCATCAGTGTGCCAGATTAGTCTGCACATGCTAGAGTGAGGATGTTGGACCTCTACATTACCTAGATACGGATATCATTTTCTAACTGTATACACTGAGTTTCCCCATCTCCTCGTATTGTTGGAAGATCAATTTCTTGGCACACAACCATCAAAAGTGTGAAAATTTCGAAACCTAGTAAACTTTAAAACAAATAATTTAATTTTAATAGCTTTTTCAGGGTTTTTCTTCATAGAAATTTAAATACACAGCAGAAATAAATTACCAAGAACTGAAAGTAAAAGAACACAACAATCAAATCAAATGTACACACTTGTTTTTGGACAATAGTCCCCGAAAAAACCCAAGGTGGGAAAACCGGTGCAACAAATCTAAGATTTTGTTATTTATGAACAGGAAAATATGGAAATATTTTACAAGGGAAATCGACCTCTGTGAATAGATGAATAATCTTCAGCAAAACTCTCACCAACAAAACTGTATGACCTCTCTAGACCCTCCAAAATAGAACAAGAAAAAAATAGTTGCTAGAAGGTGAGCCCTTGTGTGTTGTACAACCCTCCTGCATAATGCCTACATCAATCTATACAACCCTGCCAGATATGAAGCTTTCCCTTTGCGATTTGGTGAAGGTATGGGTTGATCCACCTGCTAGACTCTTCTTTGTTCTCTTGCAAAAACTCTCACCTACAAATCTGCAATTGATCTCTCTTCCTCAAGTGGGCCCCTCTATCCAAGTCGATCTCTTTATTCTTCATTGAGAAAGTGAAACCCTAATCTCCAAAAGGATTGATGGATGAGATCAACCCTCACCCTCATGATGAGATCAATGGTCAAGATTAAAGGACCACAACTTAAATTATTTTTCACTTTAACTTTAGAAAAAGTACTCAATAAAGTCAACTGAAAATTATAACACATTAACAATTTTTTTCATAAGTTGGACTTAGGAAAACATTTAATTAATCAGATTAGCCTAAGTTGCATTGTCCTCAAACATTCTAGGACGTTCAGATGATGATGAAATACCTCCCTTTCTACAATATCAACACTCCCTCTTAGCGAGGAAGGGATTCTTTCTCAACCCCATGTGATCTCTGAACTTCTCGAACTTCCATCTGCTCAGTGCCTTGGTAAAGATGTATACCATTTACTCATTAGTTTGAATGTAATCAATCCTCACAACTCCTCTCTGTACCCAATCTCGGATGAAGTGATACATGATATTGATGTGCTTGCTACGATCATGAAACATCAGATTCTTAGAGAGTTTGATGAAACTCTGAATGTCATAGTAAATCACAATAGATTCTAGCTCTTGCCTAAACAAGCCAAAAGTTAACTTCCTCAACCATAGTGCCTCACATGTTTCCAAACTGGATCCCATTTAATCTTCCTTAGCAGAGCTCAATGCCATTGATTTATGCTTTCTGCTGAACCAAGAAATAATCTTTGATACAATGTTGAAGAAACAACCTGAATCACTCTTCATGTCATTTACACATCCTTCCCAATAAACATCTGTAAAACCTACTAAACTCACTCCACCACTATGATCATACAGTAAATCGTACTCCACTGTCCCTCTGAGATAGCGAAGCACATGATTCACAACAATCAAATGTTCTCTTCCAGGGTCCACCATGAACTGACTCAAGGAGTTTACTATAGAGTTGATATATGGCCAAGTGTTGACCAAATACATGAGCGATCCAATCAACTGACGATGGACAATGGGATCTACTATATTCGAATCTGATGCATCAATATTCCTCCAGTTTGTAATCATAGGTGTGGACATGGGCCTACAGTCCATCATCCTGAACCTGTGCAAAATATCTTCTGCATGCTTCCCCTATCCTAGGAAGAAGTGCCAATCCATCTGTTAAACCTCCAACCCTAGAAAATAGTGCATCAATCCAAGGTATTTTATTTCAAACTCAGCTACAAGGTTGACCTTGCAATCTGTTATCAATTGTTCATTTCTAGTGAGAAATAGATCATCTACATAAATGACTAGTAAAATAGGCACCTTCCCCGCAAAAAAATATAGGTTCAGATATACCTCACTATGTTGGAATACCATCTCCCTCAAGTAGTTGTCAATCGTCAAGTACCATGCTTGAGGTGACCGATTGAGCCCATAAAAGGCTCTCCTTAGTCTGCACACATGCATCTCTCTATTGCCAACTTCAAATCCCTCTAGTTGCTCCACACATATCTCCTCCTCAATAACTCCATTAAGGAAGGCAATCTTCATGTCCATCTGATGAACACGCTAGCCCTTCTCTGCTGCCAATGAAATGACTACTTGAATTGAAGAATAACTAGCCACTGGAGATAAAGTCGCCTCGTAATCAACTCCCTCTTGGTGTGAAAACCCCTTGGACACGAAGAATGCTTTATACTTGTCCACACTTCCATATTCTACATGCTTAACGTTTTAGATCCACTTGGATCCAACCATATTTTTGTCCTCTAGCCTCGGAACTACCTCCCATACATCATTTTTCATAATGGATGCATATTCATCCATCATGGCCTCCTGCCACACTTTATGTCATGAAAGATCCTCATTACTGGAAGGATTAGCATCAATGATATGAGTCATCAATTCCATATATCCAAGTCTCTCTGGGGGTTTGTTGCATCTGAAGTCCCTCTCTGAAATCCCCGCCAACCTAGAACCACTGATTGTGGACTTGTACCACTTAGGCCATGGCCTAACAGTCTGCTTTGCTGGAACTATATCTTGTTGCTCTTGCTCATCATCAACTCGCTCATGGTGATCTTGTCCAACAATGTCCTTATGAACACATGTATCCTGTGTTTGCTCATGTGATCTTGTCTTTTGACTCTCTGCCTCCTTCTCCCGAACTCCTGTACTCTATCCCTGCTATTTCTCTACACTTGATGGAAAATTCTTTGATCTCCTCAATGCGGGTTCCTCCTTAAACTACAAATATCTACACACAATAACCTTCCTGCGTCCAGACACATAGATCATGTAGGATTTGGAAGCCTCATTATAACCAACAAGTAACCCCTTCACCGTTGTAATATCCATATTTCTCCTCTTCTCTGAAGGGACGTGAAAATAACATATGCTGCCCCAGATGAAAATATGACTTACATATAGCTTAGTACCTGAAAATGTCTCCTCAGGTGTCTGCCTCCCCAAAATTGTGTGGGGACTCCTATTCTACAAATATACTGCAACATTGCTCTCTTTTTCCCATAAGAACAATGACAGTTCCTGATCATGAATCATGGAATGTGTTGCTCCAACCATAGTACCATTCTTTCTCTCAGCCACTCCATTCCATTGAGGATTGTAAGGAACTGTGAGTTCCTTTTTGATCCCCTCTTCTGTGAAATAATACTTGAATTCCTTGGAGGTTTACTCTCCCCCATTATCCGACATTAAGACCTGAATCTTCCTCCTAGTCTGGTTTTCAACTAGAGCTCTAAACTCTTTAAACCTCCCAAAGACCTCATCCTTGGTCTTTAGAAAGTAAATCCAGGTCTTTCTGGAGTAGTCATAAATAAACAAGACAAAGTATCTAGAGCCACTCACTGAGTCCACACTCATCGACCCACATATGTCAGAGTGTATCAGATCCAGTACTCCCTTGCACCTGTGCTCAGTAGATGGAAAGGGTTTCTGGGAATAATTTCCCAACGCACAACCCTTGCAAGGGTCATGCCTCTCAGCTGTAATCTTAGGAAATCTAGTGACTACTTCCCTCAAATTCCCTAAATCACCAAAATGAATATGTTCCATCCTCCTGTGCCACAACTCACCTATATCTGTGGTTAAATTCACTAATTCTCTCCCCGGCTGAACCTGTAACTTGTAGACCTTCTCCTCTCGAACCCTAATCATCCTATCCATATTCTCATCTAACCCACCTGGTGTGATGAACACCTTTCCTTTATGGAAAGTGACCTCATATTCCTTATCCTCAAAAGTAGAGACTGAAATGAGGTTCTTGGTCAACCTTGGAAAATATATCACATCATTGAAACATAGTAGTTTCCCGGACTCCCTCTGAAATGAGAATTTTCCAACTCCTTGAACCTTGTAGCGCCTGTCATCCCCTAACTCAATGACTAGATTTATGCCTCCCTCTTGTATCCTAGTAAACCACTCTTTGCGCCCTGCCATATGACAAGATGCACCATTGTCTACAACCCACATGTTTGAAATAGTTGTACTAGACATACATGCTATGAAGCAGAAATCCTCTTCAAATGACTTGGAAAACTCATACATTGTTGTTGAAGCTGCCATCTATGGCTTTTTATTCTTTCTATCTGGACACTGTGACGCAAAGTGACCCATCTTGTGACACTGAAAGCACTTGACTTTTAAGAAGTCAATGTTTTTCTTTCCTTTCCTCTTCTTCTTTCTCCTTTGTATGAGTTGAAGATGATGGTCTTTCTTGACCAATTCTAATTTCTTCTTGCACAAAATCATCCCACAACCACTGCCAATCAGGGAGCTTCTCCCGAGCTACCACACCACGAACAAAAACTTACCATTACTTAGTAAAGCCATCTAGTGCAATATGCACCAACTCAGTATCTTCAATATTTTCACCAACTACTGCAAGTTCATCCCTAATATGTGTTATCCTAGTAAGATAAGGAATTACACCCTCACCTTTGGCCATCTTGGTTCTACGTAGTTGCTTATGGAGAGCCATCACTCTGTTCTCTTTTTTTTTTTGGTAGAAGTCACTTAGGGATTTCCACATGTCTTTTGCTTCAGCTTCTCCTGAGAGATGTGGGACCACATTGTAATGTCCCCAAGGCTGAGCCCTATTGTAAATCATGTCTATGAAGTATAAGGCTTGTTTATGAACTGTAATTCAAGTTTATAAGGCTGGTGAGCCAAGTTATATAAGCTAGTGGGCTTATGTGTTATTAGGCCAGGGAGCCTAAGTGTTGAAGGCCAGGAGCCTGATTTTTGTACATGTAATTATGCACAGTAT